>JAPZIH010000378.1:0-12500 GCA_027410445.1 Discoglossus pictus
TATTTGTTCACACATTACATATTCAAGTCTTAAGATATTCAGTCACAATCTGAAATCTCATCGGTATACAGAGACCATTCTCTCTAGTGATCCACAGATAATCCTTCAAGATAATATGGCGCACTGTACACTAGGGTGAGGGTAAAGAGAGACCTCTCCTTTGAAAAATATGTCCCATAATCACTTGAAAGGCTAAATATGGTGGTCCTGAGACTACAAAAGGTCACACAATATTTCTGGTAGTTCTGTGAACTGTAAAACTCAATGTGGGGGAGATGGAAACATGAGTAAGATGACATGGAAGGTCCTTGTGTATATAATATATCTGGGTATATATTTACTTTTATGTACTTTATTTTATTAATAAGTGCTTTTAAGCTCTGTTTTACTGCCTAAAATCCAACAAATAGTCCATGTATGGGTCTGCCCTCTGCAGATCATGAAGACACAGACTCTGTTGTACTGTGCTGTGTCTCACACTAACCAATCGCCAACCATCTCTCAGCAACATGCTGCAACATAGACACTAAGGTCTCAATTCAATTGAGCTATTGTTGTTTACGGGAGCCCGTAATGTAGCCCGTAAACTCATTTTCTATTCAATTGGCGTCTTTTAGCGAATCTCAAACGATCTACGGGTTACAGGCTGAAAATTCCCTGCAGTTTTCAAAACTGTTACTTACACCCCATGTAAGCCTGTATTTGTCAAGGGCGCAAATGTTACAATCGCTAAAATCACAAATTGGTATTCAATTGCCGCAATTGTTTTTAAACCCGCAGACGGCAAATGTCAGCCAAAGTATTACGGGTTCCAAATAGGACCCGCAAAAGGTTTACAGACTAGTTTGTAACACTGCAAAAGACAATAAAAACATACTACTGGACTTTAAAACATAGGGAAAGCAATGGAAGGCATTAGAATTCATTGCACAACAATTCCCAAGGAACAAATAGGCCTTAAAAATATGAATATGAAAAATGTGGCTGCACGATTAAAGAGACACTACCTGATTAAATTGCAACACAAAAACGTGGAACTGCATGCCATATTAACCGTTTCTCACTCACAGAGGCTCTAATGTGGACTCTAAAAATACAAAGATCATCTTATACATATATCACTCATCACATTTACATTGGGAAAATAAATAGAGGCCAAATCACACCACCACATGACATATATCAAATACCAGGGGAACATTGTATTTTTTGTTGTTCAGTCCTTCAGTCATTCAGTCGTGTCTGACTCTCTGTGACTCTATGTACTGCAGCACACTTAGCTATGTCTCTGTCTGTGCTTATCAACAAGTTTTGCAGGGCAAAGATACTGGAGAGGGTTGCCAGTTGCTTCTCCAGTGGACTATGGTTTGTCTGACCTCTCTGCTATGAGCTGCCCACCTAAAGTGACCCTACATTTCACAGCTTCATTAAAGTACACAAGCCACTACAAGGTAGCGATCCAGTTGGGGACCAGGGGAACATACACACTAATCTACTCTAACCCAGCAGGAGTAGCCCCAAAAACACACGGAGGCTGTGCAGAGGCACGTGGAGCAACAGTCAACTCACCTCCAACAGGGACAATGTCCGCTACTCCCATCCTGAAAAGTCCCACGCCATTGCTGGTGGCCATGTGCTAAGATGTATACCCATTATCATTTGGTGACAACCCATTAGCAGCCTTATTAAATTGTGATTCGGCAAATTGAAAAGGGCTCTATTTAAGCACATAGCATATTTTTGTTACAGAAGTTTTTAGTTAGTGAAGACTTTGCTTTTGGATAGAAGTTCACAAACTAAACATTTCTGTTAAAAAAAATGCTATGTGCTTAAATAGAGCCCTTTTCAATTTGCTGAATCGCAATTTAATAAGGCTGTTAGTGTTTTGATATCAATCAATTTACATTATTACCTGTCACATTGTTATCAGCCCTTCAGGGGAATGTTGATACTCTACAGTATCACAAATTGGACTTTGCATGGGTATTAACCATTTATTATTATATATGATGTATATTATTATATGATATCTTATGATTTATATATCTACTGTATATCTATATCTATATCTATATCTATATATATATATATATATATATATATATATATATATAGTAAATAAATAGTACATCTGTGTTCACATTTGAATGTCTAAAACAAGTTATAAAACCTGCTTCCAGCTCAGAATTCCAAGAAAATCAGTTATTACACTGCATTCTGGGAAGCTAAGCTGGGACATGCAAATGTGCCCACAAATGCCTGTATATATTATATGATATCTTATTATTAGTAACCAGGGGTCATTAGTTTACTGATACAGGAATGTGACACAAATGTGATGAATGTGGATGTCAGATAATCCCAACCACGGAAAACACACTGACACAGTGAGCACCATCAAAAATGGTCAAGACTGTGCATTAATATCATGGGTGTGGTGTGGGTGGATCCCGGAAGGGCAAGAGTCTTTTTGAGAAAAAGGGGATACGTTAAGGGGTATTGTCATAGTTTAGAATAATCATGATGCATAGCACCTACCAGGGTCACATGTGGTCCCTACACCGTTGCAACCGGAATCTGATGAAAAAAGGGATCATCACAAATCACTCCATTTAATCAAAGTAACCATTAATGTGCATAGCACCTACAACTTGTTGATATCTGCTCATCAGATGCAAGATATGCCTCCTGGGTACTGAAATGAAAGGACAATAGTGTTTGAGTATTGATTCTCTAAACAATTGTTTGCTGTTTGTTTCCATATCCCTCACATCATGATCACTTGTAATTTGCTATGGTGATTGTTTTAAGCAGATAAACATTTACCTGAATCATGAGCATTGTGGATCATGTCTTAAATCAATATATGTAATGCTGTGACCAATTGTCAGCAATGGCTGTTAACATGCAGATGAGACATGGTCCAAGTTAGGCTAGTACATGACACACACATGCAGTGCTACAAAGTCTGTATCCGCATATGTTGCAGTATGCACACCCACACATGTACTCTCTTGTGGTTGGCAAATCAATCTGGATCTATTTGGCTACTGTTACTCAGAATCAGTTTTATGTACATGGTTATTGCTGCCATAAACAGAGAGCTTACAGTGTTAATGTATGTCATTTATCTATGTTTGTGTGGGTGTGTGGTTCATGTGTGTACATATGATGGTGTGATGGTGTATATGATACTCACATTGCAGGGCTGCCTGAAAACCCAAGTCTAGCTGTATTGGAAGGCCCACTACTGCCGCTGGCTCCATCCACTCCTTCAAAGTCCACTCCCATCCACAGTATGTGATGTTGGCTGGTGGGCCACCACTGGTTGCATGGACTGCTCTGGCCTCTGCTGCCATCTTCTTCTTGACCTTCATCCAGCTGTCATCATATCAGTGTTTCACAGACCTCACATCCCTAATTGCAACCCCTAATGCAGCAACAGCTGTAGCAACCTCACTCCAGGCACGTGCCTACTGGCAAGCCCTCTCATCCCTCCACCATGTATGATGCTAAAGCATGTCCATCTCCTCTGGGCTATAATTGGGCGCCCTCCCACTATGCCTGGGGTTCATGGCCTCCCTGTTCTCTCCCTGGGGCCGGTCCCTCATCCCCACTAACCCTTCCCCCTGGGATCAGGCCCCTGTGCCTCTGCCTTTGCTTCTTGTGTGCCTACATCTGGGGGCACATCCCCCACCCTCTCCTCCCTGACCTGCCTACTACTCTCCCTCTCTCCATACATTTAACTCTCCTCCTCTCCTCACTTTTTCCTCTCCTCCTCTCCTTACTCTCCTCCTCTCCTCTACTCTTCACTCTTCTCCTCTCCTCCTCCAGTGTTCCCCTCTCTCGCCTCCACTCTTCAATCTTCTCCTCTCCTCCTCCAGTGTTCCCCTCTCTCTCCTCCACTCTTCACTCTTCTCCCCTCCTCCTCCAGCGTTCCCCTCTCTCTCCTCCACTCCTCACTCTTCTCCTCTCCTCCTCCAGTGTTCCCCTCTCTCTCCTCCACTTTTCACTCTTCTCCTCTCCTCCTCCAGTGTTCCCCTCTCTCTCCTCCACTCCTCACTCTTCTCCTCCTCCGTTGTTCCTCTCTCTCTCCTCCAATCCTCACTCTTCTCCTCTCCTCCTCCAGTGTTCCCATCGTTCTTCTCCTCTTTCTCCTCACTCTCCTCCTCTCCTCACTCTCCTCCTCCCTTCCTCTACCTTCCTGGAAATTATGAACTTAATATAAGGATATATCTACATAATATATACATGTATGTGTATGAGGTAAAAAAGATATGCATGTATTATGTGTATTATAATATGGTTATTGTGGGGGGAGGTGGTAAGTGAGGGTATGGGGGGGTTCTTGATGTGCTGTGGCTTATCACTATGTATAACTATGTGCACGTATTAATCTATGTGTGTGAATTATGTGATATCAGTAATTATGTGTGTTTGCTTGATTTTGGTGTGCTTCATCGGATCGGATACCCAGAATCGTTACATATGAAACCAGGGTTTACGGTCTTGAGGCTTCAGCCCTTAACTTGCGGGCTTGATCAATGGAATCACTCTATAATTGAAGCAAATCTCAAGCCCGCAGGCTTATGGCCTATACAACGCAATCTGCTGGATTGCAATTGAATAAGGCCCTGTGTCTGCATACTCTGCAGAGGGCAGACCCATACAGGGACTATTTGTTTGATTTTAGTCAGTAAAAAAAGAGAACTTATCAGCACTTCTTAATAAAATAAAGTACATCAATAAATATACCTAGTAATATCCAGGAGCCTTCCATAGCCATTAATGGATAGAAGTTTGCTTAAAATAAACAATCTACATTAACATTTTTCTAGCATTTAACAAGCAAACAATTTACAGGGATGACTAGCTAACATCATTAATAACATTATTATAATATTAGATCCCCTATAGAATTGACACTTTTGAATTGTGGCATTGATGAATACTGCTTAGAACTCCTTGGACTGCAGGAAGATCCAATCAATCAGTACTACAGGAAATGAAGCCAAACTGTTCACTGGAAGGTTTGATCATGAGGCTGAAGCTAAAATATTTTGGCCATGTCATGAGAAGACAGGATTCCCTAGAGAAGACTCTGATGGTTGGAAAGATAAAGGCACAAGATGAAGGGGGTGACAGAGGCGGAGATGTATAGATGAGGTAATTGAAGCAATGAACATGAGCTTGAGGAACAGTGGCTGACAGATGTGCCTGTAGTAGATAGGGTCAAGGAGAGTCAGACACAACTGAACAACCATATAACAACAACTAGTAAATATTACCCAATTAAACAGAATGCCAAATAAAGATCTATGAGAAGTTGGAGGCCCATCGGGAAATACATGTAAAATGTAGATTTTAAAGCATTTTAATTTTCTTCCTTTCATATAAACAATTGCATTTCTTACGTTGATTGTTCCTTTTAGATTACTGTAAGTGCAAAGTCTATGAAAGGAAGGTCCTTGTTTTAACTTCGACAGTGCAATGCATGATGGGTAGGATATTCATTGTTTTAGTTGGACTTGGATTTCCATGATACGACTGTAATATTTTTGAGTGAATGCGAAGTTTGATCTGTTCTGCACAATAGAGATAACCCCGGCCTGGCGCATTACTTTGTATAAACTAAACGAAGCTCTGAGCTTTAGGGATGGAAGCGCCGAGAGGGATTATTGTACAAGAACAAAACGGAATTAGAGCATTTTATAGAATTGGAGACGTGAGCCAAATACACTAAAAGCCATTATTTTGTAGAGTGTAATGTTATTGAAGAAAATAATATATACTATAAAAAGCACTAAAAATGAACATTTATTTCATGGTACAATAATTTACAAATGCTTAAATATATTATGTAGTCTTAGAAATGGATTATACAAGGAAAGGCTGTTCACTAATATTTAATTAAGAGCAACTAATAATTTAATAGGATTAGATAAATGCCATTAAATGCCATAAATCTCTCAACAGCTGGGCCTTGGACCACTCCCAGTCTAGGAGAACTTATCTGCCTTTCTTCAGCAAGAAAGGGTTATGTCACTAACAAAATCTTGTCTTTTCAACTTAAAAAAACATCTCTAGAATACGCCACTACCTTACACAAGACGCAACTAAGATTCTAATACAAACCCTCATCATATTTCGTCTTGACTACTGCAACTACTGCAACTACTGCAACTCACTTCTGGCTGGCCTGCCCATCACCCGTCTGTCTCCACCCCAATCCATAATGACACATCCGCTAAGACTCATCTACAGTACTAAAGGCTCAGTGTCTGAAGCTCCTCTCTCAATCACTCACTGGCTTCCCGTAGCCTCCAGAATAAAATGTAAAATCATGACCCTAACTTACAAAGCCCTCAACACCAGTACACCCCCTTATACCTCTGCTCTCATCTCCAAATATTCCCACCCTCTTCGCTCTGCTAATGACCTTCTTTGCTTCTCTCTTATCACCTCCTCTCACTCAGACCTTCAGGACTTTTCTCCTTCTGCCCCTATTCTCTTGAACTCCTTGCTTCCCTCCACCAGATTATCTTCCTTCTCCAAATCCTAAAAACACACTTTTTAAAAGAATTCTATCACCTGCCGCCCTAACATGCACCCTCCTGTACCACACCCAAAACCTTGCGAGTTTTCTTGTTTCGGTGCTTTGGGGAAAGCTCCATGGACACCGGATTCTAAGCTCAACGACAGACAAGGCCCTCCATTTTTTTTAAATGTGTTAATATTGTTTAGCCTTGATCACAACGCATGTATAGCGCTACAGAATATGTTAGTATTACGATAATAATAATAATAATAATAATAATAATAATAATGAGGGTGGAGTTCAGAAAGAAGTATCGGAGAAGAGGTTACAAGAGATGGTATGAGAAGTGATGAGGAAATAATTCCAACCTGGGTATAAAACATACTCTTTTAACCCCCGAGAGCCACACATGTTAAACTGGCTGTGCTGGCCAGACTGGTCATGCCCCCATATTGCTCTAAGTGATTAAACTGCATGGTTCTGGGTGCATGGGGGGAGGGTACCCTCATTCACTTTAAATGTTATTTTTTGGTCCCCCGCCCCGGATCGCCCTCCTAAGATTTTCCCTCTACCCCGGATCCTCTTGCCCCAGATCGTCATCCACCCCAGCCCCCTCCGTGTCGGGCCCTTTGACCTGAATCTCCTGCCTGGATCCTAGTCCTCCCATGATGTAAGATCTACCCCCTCTACATCAGACTGGGTGGGCAAATCAATAGAGATGCTATATGATGTCCTATCAAGTGATATGGTCTCCCTATCCCCTTCCCCATGGAACATCTGCCCTCATCGATCTCACTGTCCCTAGCCCATGCATGTGAATCAAGGATATTAGTTTCTGAGGCAGATGGATCCTTATGGGTTGAGAGGGATGCATGGGGTAGGGACAGTGAGATCGATGAGGGCAGATGTTCCATGGGGAAGGAGATAGGGAGACCATGAAGGCAGGGGATCCCTGAAGGGGTATCGAGGTGATAAGGAGAGGGAGAATTAGGATTGTGGAGGGGTAGTTGTGGTGATCTGGGGTGGGCAAGTTAGCCAATGTGAGGATGGCAAGTGAGTGATGGACTTATTGTGGTGATTGGGGAAGGAAAGGAGTGATCTGGGGAGTGTAAGGGGTAATCGATCAGGGTGTGATGGAGTGATCTGGGGAAGGCGGGAAGTGTTGGGGTTATAGTGATGATGAGGGAAGTTTATGGGAATAATAAATTCATTCTTATGGTGGTTATGAAGAAGCAAGGGGTGTGATGTGGGGAGTTTATGAGAGTAATGAGGTGGAGCAATTGGGTGATGAGTGGGGCAAAGGGGGTAATGAGGATTATGGGGGTGATGAGAGAAGCTATGCACATTATCTGACCACTAGTTTGGGATAAACTGTATATTGGTGACCCCGTCTTCACCATGCTTCCCATAAAAGATCTCTACCATCGTCTTCTCTCTAGCCCCAGTAATCTGTACACATATGTCATGGCAACAGAACTGCTATTTTGTCCGTCTTGTCTTCCCCCCTTAATTTCTTAACTTCATCTGCTTAGCAGCCACATCCAATGTGTTTATTCATCCTCTGATCCTTACATCTTCTTCATCACGTACGGTCTCTATCATTCCCCTTAGAGTGTAAGTTTGAGATATTTTATTGCACTTTGGAGCAAGATCTCATAGACTGGCCCTCCATTTTTTTCACGTCTAAGTGTTATTTTGTCTTTAACTGTAACCCTTGTATCGTGCTGAGATGAAAGGAGAGGGTGATAAGGCGGTACAGAGTAGGAGGTGAGGGGTGGGTAGAGGAAGGTGGGGGGCAGAAAGAGGATTATGGGGGTGAGCTTGGGTAGAGGTAGAGAGGGGGTGTGAGAGGGGGATGATTGGGGGAAAGAGAGGAAGAGAGGAGAGAAAGGGGCAATGAGAGAGAGGAGGAAGGAAAAGGGAGAGATAGAAGGGAAAGAGAGAGGGATGGTAGAGTTGGTGATAGAGAGGGGGTGAGGGTGGAAAGGAAAGTGGGGAATGAAGGGAATGTGACGAGGGAAAATGTGTATGAGAGGAGGGAGATGAGGGTGGTAGAGAGAGGGTAATGGAGTAGAGAGAGGTGGGAATAGCGGAGAGAGAGGTGCTAATAGAGCAGAGAGAGGTGGGAAAGGAGGAGAGAGAGGTGGGAATGGTGGAGAGAGAGGTGGGAATGGAGCAGAGAGAGGTTGAAATAGAGCAGAGAGAGGTGGGAATGGAGGAGAGAGAGAGAGGTGGGAATGGAGGAGAGAGAGGTGGAGATGGTGGAGAGAGAGGTGGAGATGGAGAGAGAGGCGGGAATGGAGGAGAGAGAGGTGGAGATGGTGGAGAGAGAGGCGGGAATGGAGGAGAGAGAGGTGGAGATGGCGGAGAGAGAGGCGGGAATGGAGGAGAGAGAGGCGGGAATGGAGGAAAGAAGGAGGATGTGGAGAGAGGAGTGGATGAGGGGAATAGAGGGTATATATTTTGCGGGCAAATTTGAAATTCTTATATTTTTTGTGTAAATTTATTTTAAAAAAGTGTGGGGCTAGTGACTGGAAGTCAGGTATTTTTGGATGCTCCCGGGCCTGCACTTTCAGATAGTTTAACCTCTTCAGTCCCTCCATCAGACCCACCTCTCTCTATTTTGTGCTTATCAGGTCGAGAAAGGCCTTCGGTTCTGTTAATAACATTATTGTCAGAAATAAATGTAACTTTACCTAATGTTATTATCAGTCTACTCAGAGAAATAAATTAATACAAAAATGTGTTTACATAATTTCTAGTTTTATTTTTCCATAAGTATATACAATAACGTGACGGGAACCATGCTTAAATAAATGCAAAGATTCCTGGACTCCTGGATCAAGAAAATGTCCTAAACCCTAGCATTTAAAGGGTAAAACACATGCCAGAACTGCAGGTAGTAGTGTCAGCCATATCTAGTAATTAATCTGGAACCCATATTATAGCACAGGTTGTTGCATCAGCACCAGGCGTTGAGCGAGGTCTGGTGCTAGACCATGGACACATTGGGATATGCACTAATACCATATACTACATTAGTACAATTCAGTATCAACTACTCTATATTTTCCAGGGGTTTCCAATGGGCTGTTATTGTATTTATCCATTTGGTTGTAATTGGATATTTCCAATGGATTCTAACTGTATGTATCCGATGGGCTGTAATTGTACATTTCCAATGGGTTGCTCCCTAGCCCGGCTACTTGCCATATAATATGAACAGGTAGGAAGCCTAACACCTCCCGATACCCTCACTTATCTAACTCTCTAAGTACAAGAATGAATGTAATGGACAGTACTTTCATGTATAAACGTATGTTTTCTGCTAAAATAATATTATAATAAAGATAGCTTGCCTGCAATTCACAATGTTGCTTTAATTGAACTATAATTAGTAACTGCTCAGTACAAGTCATATATTTGGATCCATTTTTAGAGATCCCCCATTCATCTCCTGAAGTTTTTTTTTTATTTTTTACTTCTACTGCGAGATAAGGCTGGAGCAGCAGAAATAATCCAAGAGAACAACCAATCAGGAGACAGGGCATCAAAAGTTAGGGGAGGTACTTCTGACCGATCTGACGTGGCTGTAATTGCTGTGGCACAAGATGGCCGTACATGTCATACCCATGCTAAGCCAGGCGTGGACCGTGACATTTCTTCTGCTTTTGTTCCACAAAATGTAATTCTCCATATATAGCAGAAGCAAATCTACCCTACCATGTAGTGTCACCAAAGCTGGACAGGTCATAGCAGAGAGGTCAGACAAATTGCAGGTCCACTGGAGAAGGAACTAGCAACCCACTCCAGTATCTTTGCCAAGAACACCATATAAATAAGCACAACCGGAGACATAATGATTGTATCTGCTGTGTTGTGGTCCATAGGGTCATGGGGACACGACTGAATGACTAAACAACATTATCATTAGGGAAAATCAGAGGATTGCCAGTAGAGGACCTTATAGTAGAACCCGGGAACCCTAGAACCCTAGAGTCACTGGTTCCATTCACTTGCAGCTTTTTTATTCTACTAAAGTATGATAAATGTTCGAGCATCTTGAACAGCACCTTCAAGGTCTTCCTGACTCTGACATTCAATATAACCATAGTCGCTATATATATATATATACAGTATCGCTATACTCCCAAGCTCAGCAAAGTCTTGGCCCCTTTCCGTTAAAGCTTTCTTACATGGAGCAAGACGCAGAGTCTCATCTTCCAGGACATAGATATCATAACTCTTGTTTCCAATAAGATTTTCAATATAAATATGTCTTGAGTAGTCTCTCAGAGTGACTATCAATCAGAATCAATCTAGGCCATTTATAATTTGCACTAATTAGCAAGGTAAATTGCCAAGGAAATTAACATTGATTTTATTTTTAGAGCTTTAAATGGCTAATTACAGTAATTGAATCCCTAATGGTCCATGTAAGGAGAGCTCACATACCTGTAATATGTATATACAATGCCCAGCAGATTCAACTCAGTGTAGAAAATGGGACAAATTATTATTATATTACACTAATATAAACAGGGAATGAATGGAAACCAATAAAATATGTTTTATTAGACGTATTACTAAGTTTATACTAAAAATACATTGTTTTAATATAATAGAGTGCGCCTAAAGTGCCGAAATGAAATGATCCATATACATATGCAACTGGTTATGTTAAACATTTTAGGTATAAGTAACCATGAAATATATATATATATATATGGCCCATACTTACTCTAATTGTCCTTATCAAGGGCCATTGATTAGATCTCACACTACAGGGGTCATAAAGGGAATTTATATATGTGTGTTGTCTCTCTCTGCGCTGTGTCTCTCTCTGTATTATGTGACAAGTATGCTGTCTCTCTCTGTGCTGCCTCTCACTATGCTGCATCTCTCTGAGGTTTGTAATGGCTACTGTTATGCTGCTTGCTGTGATGTGTTGTGGGTTCTCTCTCACTATGTGCTGTCTGTCTGTGTGTGGCCTCTCTGTGTGCTGTCTTTCTCTGTTCTGTCTCTCTCTGAGGTGTTTAATTATGACTTTTATGCCGCTTGCTGTCTTTCTCTCTCTTTTTCTATCTGTCTCTCACCCTCTTTGCTGTCTGTCTGTCTCTCTCTGTGCTGTTTCTCTCTCTGTGCTGTCTCTCTCTCTCTCTCTCTGAGGTGTGTAATGGAGGCTGTTAAGCTGCTTGCTGTGGTGTGTGGCACTCTCTCTCTCAATCGTCTGTCTGTCTCTCTCGCTCAATCTGCTATCTGTCTCTCTCTCTCTCTCTGTTCTGGCTGCCTGTGTTCTATCTCTCACTGTGCTGTCTCTCTGTGCTGCCTCTCTCTCTCTCTGTCCTGTGTGTGTCTCTCTCTCTCTCTGAGCTGTGTAATGGTAGCGGTTATGCCGCTTGCTTTTCTGTGTAGTGCGCTTTCTCTCACTCTTTGCTCTCTGTCTGTGTGCTGTCTTTCTCTGTGCTCTCTCTCTGAGGTGTGTAATGGCACCAGTTATGCCGCTTGCTTTGTTGTGTGATGCATTCTCTCTCACTCTTTGCTGTCTCTCTCTGTGCTGTCTTTCTGTGTGCTTTCTGTCTGTGTGCTGTCTTTCTCTGTGCTCTCTTTCTCTCTGTTCTTTGTCTCTCTCTCTGAGGTGTGTAATGGCAGTGGTTATGCTGCTTGCTTTCCTGTGTAGCGCGTTCTCTCTCACTGCTGTCTTTCTGTGTGCTGGCTGTCTGTATGCTGTCGTTCTCTGTGCTCTCTCTCTGAGGTGTGTAATGGCACCAGTTATGGTGGTTGCTCTGGTGTGTGGCACATTATCTCTCACTCTTTGCTGTCTCTCTCTCTGTGCTGTCTTTCTGTGTGCTGTCTATGTGCTGTCTTTCTCTGTGCTCTCTCTCTGAGGTGTATAATGGCACCGGTTATGCCGTTTGCTCTGGTGTGTGGCGTACTCTCTCTCACTATTTGCTGTCTCTCT
>JAPZIH010000378.1:17500-27822 GCA_027410445.1 Discoglossus pictus
TGTCTCATTTTGCACGTTGAAATTGGCTATGTGTTGTGTCACATATTGTATCAGGTTGATATTGGCTATGTATTGTGTTGTCTCACATATTGTGTCAGGTTGAGATTGGCTACGTGTGGTGTTGTGTTGCATATTGTGTCAGGTTGATATTGGCTACGTGTGGTGTCACATATTGTGTCAATTTGAGATTGGCTACATGTGGTGTTGTGTTGCATATTGTATCAAGTTGAGATTGGCTATGTGTGGTGTTGTGTTGCATATTGTGTCAAGTGAGATTAGCTATGTGTTGTGTCTCATTTTGTTGTGTTGTGTCTCATTTTGTCACGTTGAGATTAGCTAGGTGTTGTGTTGTGTCTCAAATTGTGTCAGGTTGATGTTGGCTTTGTGTTGTTTTGTGTCACATATTGTATCAAGTTGAGATTGGCTTTGTGTGGTGTTGTGTTGCATATTGTGTCAAGTTGACATTGACTACGTGTTGTTTCTCATTGTGTTGTGTTGTGTTGTATCTCATTTTATCACGTTGAGGTTGGATATGTGTTGTGTCTCATATTGTGTCAAGTTAAGATTGGCTATGTGTTGTGTCACATATTGTGTCAAGTTGAGATTGGCTACGTGTGGTGTTGTGTTGCATATTGTGTCAAGTTGAGATTGGCCACGTGTTGTGTCTCATTTTGTTGTCTTGTGTTGTGCCCCATTTTGTAAAGTTGAGATTGGCTATGTGTTATGTTGAGTACTGAGTTTGGTTATGCTCTTAAGCTGATATCTCTCTTTCGTCTCGTGAACCATTTCTCATGTATATGTGTTTAGGAAGAGTACTGGGACTCAAGATGTCTAATTATGTTCTTGGATACTTGGACATGTCTGGGCCTCAAGATGTTTAACAAAAGTCTTAGACACTTGGATGTGCCTGTGCCTCAAGATGTCTAATGACGTCATGGATATTAGGATACGTTTAGGCCTCAAGATGTCTAATGATAGTCCCGGATGCTCATATACATCTGGGCCTCAAGATGTCTAGAGACTGTCTTGGACACTACGATACGTCTGGGCCTCAAGATGTCTAATGACGTTATTGAACATTCAAATACGTCTGGGCCTCGAGATGTCTAATGTCAGTCCTGGACACTTGGATACATCTGGGCCTCAAGATGTCTAATTATAGTCTTGGACACTCAGACACGTCTGGGCCTCAAGATGTCTAATGAAGTTCTTAGACACTAGGATATGTGTGGTCCTCAAGATGTCTAATGACGTTCTTGGACAATCAGATATGTCTGGGTCTCAAGAAGTCTAATGACAGTGCTGGACACATAGATATTCCTGGGCCTCAAGATGTCTAATGATAGTCCCGGACACTCGGATACGTCTGGTCCTCAAGATGTCTAATGACTGTCTTGGACAATCAGATACGTCTGGGCCTCAAGATGTCTAATGACAGTCCTGGACATTTGGAGATGTCTGGGCCTCAAGATGTTTAATGACATTCGTGAAAACTTTGAAAAGTCTGGGCCTCAAGATGTCTAATGACATTGTTGGACACTCAGATACGTCTGGGCCTCAAGATGTCTAATGACACTTAGATATGTCTGGGCCTTAAGATGTCTAATGACTGTCCTAGACACTTAGATATACCTGGGCCTCAAGTTCTTGGACACTTGGATACATCTGGGCCTCAAGTTGTCTGAACTTTGGATACGTCTTCCAGATTAGGCATAGATCACACTGGAGTTTTGGTTGAAAAAATCATTTGAAATTTAAATACATTAAATTATTGCCAAATTGTTGATACATTTTTATGCACAAATGTGATCTTGTTCTTAGTCAATGTACTAATTTCCTCTTCCTTTTATATTTTTTCAGTCTATTTTGCTCAATTGTTTTATCCGCGTAAAATGATCAATTCAAATGAACTACTTTATTATGAAAATAAAGTCCACTAGTTTAGCTATAAATGGAAACTCTAACAAATAAGCTGTTCATTGTACGTATTTTATTTACTTTTGCATGGAGAATATTTTGACAAATCGCCCCCATAAATCCAGCCTTTAGGTATTTTTCTGTATTATTTTTCTTGTAATACAAAGCAATTTAGAATTGAATTGCTCGGTAGGAATTAGATGGTCATTTGTCAAACCCTCCTGCCGGCTTTAGGAGTGAAGAAAACAAAACACAGGATGCGCTTGGAGCTCTGCGGATACGTCTCAAGGTCTTCCCAAGGTAGGTGGTAACCCTTTGTTACAATTATAGAAATGTAATTACAGACAATTACAGTGAAGAATGTATACATTATTAGGTAAGTTTTGTATTTTGTTTATGAGTTCCATTGGATTGAAACAGTGTTGTCTGTGGGTAGGTCTCCTAAATTGTGCGTAATCCATGCTATGCTTCAACGCTATGTTATACAGCAAGCATATGCCTAAAAGGAGTGATATATAAAGTGGTATTGGATTCATGACTGAACATGCATTGTGGACTCATTTGCATGTCCACGCCCAGTGACCCAGAGTGCAGTGCAATAACAAACATGAACAAAAACTTTTGCAGCCCAGTGGATTTTTGGTTTACATTATTTACTAAAATCAGGCATTATGAAGTTATGCCTGCAGACTTTAATTAATTAACCATTATGTGCAACTATTCTGTAGTGGAATCCACCATTTTCCTCGGTGTACATGCTTCCATAAGATAGATAGATAGATAGATAGATAGATAGATAGATAGATTATATATCATTATAATTATTGTTATTACTATTATTAGTAGTAGTATTATCATTCACATTATTATTATATAACAATAATAATAATAATAAATATTTTTGTCCTATTTGGTCCTACCGATTAGTTTTGGCACAGGGTTACTGTCTATTTGTTTAAGGTAAAACAGAATATTTGGTCCATTTAATCTATGTCTACCCCGGGGTGTGTTACTTCCGAGCCCTATAAGGCCCAGGCCTAGGGCAGCACATTTTCAGTGGGCAGCAGATAAATGTCTATATTTAATGCTATTTCTGTATGTTAGTGCACTTGACACTTTCTCAGCTTCACTGTAACATCTTCCTCTGCTCTGTCTCCTTATATAAAGCGCTTGTGAGATTGTTGGTGTCTTATAAATAAACTTTGCACATTTTCTGTGTACCTATTATGTGTCGGCTCCATGTGAACACTGCACATGATATCACTGCAAACTGGAGGAAAATTCACTGACACCATGACCAGACCTGTATTAATATTCTTGAAGTGTCATTGTGAGACTGAGGATGCAGCCAGGAGGCAGAGAGGAGGCAGAGAGGAGGTCAGGGAATACATCGCCCGTGCCCCGCTAGCTATGACACGCTAGCTATGGACCGTGGTCATAAGGTGGCACATTCCTTTAAGTAGGAAAAGGAAGAATCCTCATAATGACAGTGTATGATCTCACACAGGATATAAATGTTATATTATCGTTCATGTATTTGTGGTATATCATGTTGGTGCTTTAGATAAAGGGTAATCATAATTATTAATAATACTAGTGACTTGCCCGTCAAAAAAGACGGCAATAAAATGTTAATCCTGGCAATGGAATTTGCCTCACATTGCGAGCCTTTCCCCCTCTACTTTACTGGCATCTTCCCCCCCCTCTTCTCTCTCGTGTCTCTCTTCCCCCTCATCTCCCTCGTGTCTCTCTTCCCCCCTACCCTGTGTCTCTCTTCCCCCTCCTCTCCCTCCCCTGTGTCTCTTTTCCCCCCTACCCTGTGTCTCTCTTCCCCCTCCTCTCCCTCCCTTGTGTCTCTCTTCCCCCCTCCTCTCCCTCCCCTGTGTCTCTCTAGCCCCCTCTTCTCCCTCATGTCTCTCTTCCCCCTCCTCTCCCTCATGTCTCTCTTCCCCCCTCCTCTCCCTCCCCTGTGTCTCTTTAGCCCCCTCTTCTCCCTCATGTCTCTCTTCCCCCTCCTCTCCCTCATGTCTCTCTTCCCCCTCCTCTCCCTCATGTCTCTCTTCCCCCTCCTCTCCCTCATGTCTCTCTTCCCCCTCCTCTCCCTCATGTCTCTCTTCCCCCCTCCTCTCCCTCCCCTGTGTCTCTCTAGCCCCCTCTTCTCCCACATGTCTCTCTTCCCCCTCCTCTCTCTTTCTGATGAGTGACGAAGGTCCTCAGAGTACAAAAAGTTTTACATTGTGTCTCAAACAGCTTTCCCATGGATTCAAATGTTATTACCCCGTCATTTTTGACGGGCAAGTCGCTAGTATATATATAAAATATAAATTCCTTGTCATGGTAAAGGGGCTTGTGTACTTCAATGAAGCTGTGAGCTATACCATGTAGGGTCACCCTAGATGTTCAGGTCATCGAATAGAGGTCAGACATTTTGTGATCTACTGGAGAAGGAACTGGCAACCCACTGCAGTATCTTTGCTAAAAAAATCTTATGGATACTCACAACCTGAGACATAATTATGTCTGCCGTGTTGCTGTCCATACACACACACATATATATATATATATATATATATATATATACTGTATATATTGATATATGGCACAACTAATCTCAAAGAGTTTGCTCTCATCTGTTTTTGGTTCATATTTGAGCACTTAGGATAGAAACTCGCAGACTTACAATCTAAGGGATAGTGAGAGGTAAAAGAGGGAGAGAGAGGTGATTAGCATGTTAGGGTGGAAGGCGATATGGTTCTTTAAAGATATACGTTTTAAGTGAGGTTTTAAATGTTTTGAGGCAAGAGGATAATCTGGTGGAGCGAGGCAAGGAGTTCCAAAGACTAGGGACAGCACGAGAAAAGTCCTGGAGGCGGGAGTGAGAGGAGGTGACATGAGTTGTAGAAAGAAGAAGGTCATTAGCAGAACGAAGAGGACGGGTGGAGGAGTATTTGGAGATGAGAGCGGAGATGTATGGGGGAGCGTTATTGTTGAGGGCTTTGTAAGTTAGGGTCATGATTTTAAATGTTATTCTTGAGGCTAAGGGAAGACAGTGGAGTGATTGACAGAGAGGTGATGCCGACACTGAACGTTGTGTACGGAAGATGAGTCTAGCAGAGGCATTCATAATGGATTGAAGTGGAGATAGTCGGGTGGTAGGTAGGCCAACAAGAAGCGAGTTGCAGTAGTCTAGTCGAGTAATGGTGAGAGAGTGTATTAGGATTTTAGTTGTGTCTTCTGTAAGATAGTAACGAATTCTGGAGATGTTTTTTAGATGGAGAAGACAATATTTAGTTAGTGATTGTATGTGAGGGATGAAGGACAGAGCGGGGTCCAGTAGAACTCCAAGACAACAGGCTTGGGCGGTGGGGGTGATGATGTCATTGTTGACAGTGAGAGAGATGTGAGGAATTGACCCTGTGGGAGAGGGAGGGAAGATTAGGAGTCATGTTGAGATTGAGATGGTGGGTGGACATCCAAGAGGATATACTAAAGAGGCAGTTGGAGACGTGTGTTAGAAGAGAGGGGGCTAGATCTGGTGCAGAGAGGGATAGATTTGAGTGCCATCTGCATAGAGATGATAATGGAGCTCAAAAGAGTTTATGAGGGTACCAAGGGAGGAAGTGTAGATGGAGAAGAGGAAGGGGCGAAGGACAGATCCTTGGGGTACACCAACAGACAGGGGGTGAGAAGAAGAAAAGGTGTCAGAGAAGGAGTTAGTGAATGATCGATTTTGTAGGTATGAGGAGAACCACAAGAGAGCAGTGTCTCGAATACCGAGGGAGGAGAGGATATGGAGTAGAGGTGGATGGTCGACAGTGTCAAAGGCAGCAGAGAGATGTAGAAGAAGAAGAATTGAGAAGTGACCTTTTGACTTGGCAGTAAGCAGGTCATTGGTGACTTTAGTGAGAGCTGTCTCAGTGGAGTGTTGGGGCCAAAAGCCGGATTGGAAGGTGTCAAGAAGGAAGTTAGAGGAAATAAAGCTGGTAAGGAGGTTATAGACGAGCCGCTCCAGCAATTTGGAAGCCAGAGGAAGCAGAGAGATAGGGCGGAAGTTAGATGCGACATCAGAGTCAGATGAGGGTTTTTTGAGGGTGCATATAACTATGGCATGTTTTAGAGAAGATGGAAACATGCAAGTAGTAAGGGAGAGGTTGAAGATGTGTGTGAGAGCTGGGATTAGTGTGGTAGAGAGGGGAGGGATGAGCTGAGATGAAAGAGGATCCTGAGGACAGGTAGTGAGGCGAGTGGATGAGAGAAGGCTGGCGACTTCATCCTCTGTAGCCGGATGAAAGCAGTTTAAAGTGGCTGTGGTATTGGGGAAGGGAGAAGACTGGGTGTGGTTGGTTAGTTGAGAGGGTGGAGTGTGAGAGCCACTATGAGATGAGAGTTCATTGTTGTGTCCGATCAATGTTTTGAATTTTAATGATATGATGTAAGAGATAAAAGCGCAACCGTTATTTTTTTTATATATTATTATTATTATTATTATTATTACTAATTATATATTAAACTTTATTAGGAAGTTAAGCTATTTTCAAAAGATAATCTCTCTAACCTGCCTGGGGTCACTGAGGACAGTCATACCCATCCGATACAAGGAACTTATTGGTGGGAGTTCCAGAGCATGCTGGTCTTGCTGGTCTTATATCGTGATAGTCATATCCACCCAGTACGAGGACCTCATAGCCACGCAATGCAAGGAACTTATTGGTGGGAGTTCCAGAGCATGCTGGTCCTGCTGGTCTTATATCGTGATAGTTATAGCCACGTGATACAAAGAACTTATTGGTAGGAGATCCAGAGCATGCTGGTCCTGCTGGTCTTATATCGTGATAGTCATATCCACGCAATACAAGGAACTTATTGGTGGGAGTTCCAGAGCATGCTGGTCCTGCTGGTCTTATATCGTGATAGTTTTAGCCACGTGATACAAGGAACTTATTGTTGGGAGATCCAGAGTATGCTGGTCCTGCTGGTCTTATATCGTGATAGTCATACCCACCCGGTATGAGGACCTTACTGGTGGGAGTACCAGAGCTTGCTGGTCCTACTGGTCTTATATCGTGATAGTCATACCCACGCAATACAAGTTACTTATTGGTGGAAGTTCCAGAGCATGCTGGTCCTGCTGGTCTTATATCGTCATAGTCATACCCACGCAATACAAGGAACTTATTGGTGGGAGTTCCAGAGTATGCTGGTCCTGCTGGTCTTATATCCTGATAATCATACCCACCTGGTACGAGGACTTTACAGTTGGGAGTTCCAGAGCGTGCTGGTCCTGCTGGTCTTATATCCTGATAATCATACCCACCCGGTACGAGGACTTTACTGTTGGGAGTTCCAGAGTATGCTGGTCCGGCTGGTCTTATATCCTGATAATCATACCCACCCGGTACGAGGAGTTTACGGTTGGGAGTTCCAGCGGGTGCTGGTCCTGCTGGTCTTATATCGTGATAGTCATACCCACCCGGTACGAGGAGTTTACGGTTGGGAGTTCCAGCGGGTGCTGGTCCTGCTGGTCTTATATCGTGATAGACATACCCACCCGGTAAGAAGACCTTACTGGTGTGAGTTCCAGCGGGTGCTGGTCCTGCTGGTCTTATATAGTGATAGTCATACCCACCCGGTAAGAGGACCATACTGATGGGAGTTCCAGAGGGTGCTGGTCCTGCTGATATGTTGACACAACCAATATTAAAGACTTTGGGGCTCTGTTTTTTCCCAATCTAGGCGATATCTATTTTCCATAGCACATTATTTTTACCAAGACATAAATTTATCTCACATACAGTACTTTCAAGGAATGGTCAAATAAGAGTTAAAAGTCTGATTGTATCTACAGTACAACAGTAATCCGAAAAACATCTTGCAAATATACCAGTGAAAGCATTAATATATAACACTGTGCACTCCAATCCCCCTTTAGAAACCACATAATGAAAAATCAAATTGATTTTTGCCGTTATATCATTAAAAAAATAAATTGATGTTGCTATATAACGTAAAGCCCCGATCAATCTTTTCTTCTTCTCCTTCTTTTAACACCAGGAATAACCTAATGAAATACAAGATTGATTCCGCATACGGCGGCCTCATACACATATCCTGCAGTAATGGTTTGGAAAAAATGGGATGTCTCTTTAGCAGAGCAGATGAATTTAAAATAAATCTTATTTCTAACTACTCCCTTTATCCTCATAAAAAATATCAATTGATTCAAAATGCATCCTCCAAGAAAAAAATGAGGCGTTAGATTTTTTTTTTTTGTGTAGTTTAGTTTTTAAAGAGTAGGTGAACTTTTAAGACCTGTGATATAATATGAAATAAAATGGATTTGTGACCTTTTCTGTAGCTCGGAGGAATGTAATGAAACACCATTTGCAGAATAGGCTGTGTATGATTGTTTCTTTGCTGGGAGAACTGGAGAAGTTTGGATTCCAACCTTGAAGCAAATAATGAGCCACTCATGATGGTGACTTGGGGACCCTGTCTGGGTTTAATCATTTAATGCCTCCTCAGACGTAGAAGTGTGCAATTTTAAGTCGTAATTGTGGTGCCATTTACTGAGCAAGGAGCCCTTGTACACTTATATCACAGTGTTTATGTCTTAAGAACCACATCAATATACAGTAAATACCTTAGGGACGTGTGCGGTCAATTTGTTTTCACTAAATGATTTTTCAAATAGCCACAAAAACATTTTAATAAAGTGGCATTAAGCTTCAGGAGCAAAATATGGAAAATGTGACAATACTGAAGTTCTCCAGATACCAGATCCAGAAGCCCTGATTAGATTTCAGGTCCCCTGGCATAGGTCGTAGGCAGTGATAAGATGGAATGGACCCAAGGGTTCTTGGTATCCTAGGAGAATGTTTGGCAAAAGTCAGAGGCGCTCAGTCTGAGAACAAATAAGACCTGAAGAAGGTTTCCTCCTATAGGCATGGTGACCCACTCTGAGAGCGGCCTTTTTTTAGCCACTGGTGCCCTTCACAAGGAGAAATATCCTGTAGGAGATCGGTCTGATCGCCCCAATAGATTTATCCAAGAAAGGCCTTCTGGGGTTTGCTGTATCTCCTATTTAAGGTAGAATTGCCTGGTATTTTGGGGCTGGATAACTCTATTGGATGAGACCAGACTGATACTACAGGATATTTCTCCCTGTGAAGGGCACAAGTGGCTAAAAGAGGAAACCAGATCGATTGAACAAATCTATTGAGGTATTGTTTGTTCTCAGATGAGCACCTCAGACTCTTTGTGTTTAGTTTTTCTCAACCTAAGGGTTATAGGGTACTCCGGACATGGACTCCTTGTTCATTGTACAGCAGCACCTCACTGATGAGGCTCAAGACAGGCTGAAACATATGTCTGTGGTTTGCTGTTTCTCCTGTTGAGGGTAGAATTACCTGGCATTTTGGGGCTGGACCACCCTATTTGGTGAGACCAGATTGATAAACTACTGGGTAGTGGCTAAAAGAGGCTGCTCTCTGAGCTGGTGACCAGACCTATTGAACAAACCTACTTAGGTGTTCATTCTCAGATCGAGCACCTCTGACTCTTTTTGTTTAAGGGTAGAAATAATACAACCCCTTGATTGACCAAGCTTTAAAAGGGCGGAACCGGCTAGTTTCTTGGAGAAAATTGCCAATGAAGCCCATTGTAGCCCCTGCAAAAGCTTACTGAAAGCCATTGATATACAAGCCCCGAAAGAACAAGACAATGGTACAAAACAGTAAATATAGGGATCCTGAATGAATGCTTCAGTTTATTATCTTATAAAGCATGATGCCATATGTGTCCATTTACATCCCAGTAACATTAGTGAAATGACTGTAGTTGCTATTATAAGGCAATGGACAGGATGCTATGTGGTAGGCTAGATGTTGAATATATATAGGTGAATTGATTGGATAAGTGGAACGTATGTGGGATGGAGTAGTTTTTTTTTACGGTGGAGAATAAGTGACCATATTATAAGCCTAGGTAGGTTATTAAGTTGTAGACACAATTACTGATAGTTGTATCCAATATATATGGGAATGGGATGTTTTTCCTATTGGGTTGATGATGGCCCATTAATATGATTTGTAGTGTCATCCTTAACAAGTACCTTCAGACTTCAGCTGCTTATAAATATACAAATGTTACATGAACTATAATTTGTATGATGTCAGAGTAGAAATAGTCGGTCCGGTGTAGCCGGCATCTGATGAAACTGTTAAGGGATTAAGCATCTTTGTAGAAAAAGTTAGTGAAGATAGTAATACTGACTTAGGGGCATTGATAAGGAATCCTGGCTTGCCAATGCAGGAGTCTGAGAACCTCCAGCCCAGCAGTGACAAATAGAGAAAGTCATGCAGAGCCACAGTAAACCTTAAGGAGCAGACGAGAGATGTGGAGGCTTT
>JAPZIH010000379.1:0-27850 GCA_027410445.1 Discoglossus pictus
CATCACTACACCCCCTGCTGGGTATTGCACGTCACTGAATGGTTGCAGTAAGAGTTTAATGTTTAGCATTAGGGTTTATGGTTAGGGGTAAAGGTTTAGGGTTACGGTAGTAGCAGATAACATATAGTAAACATTAAACCTTGCACAGTAACGTTAAACATAATACTAACCTTAAACCTAAACATTAAACATAACCATAAACCCTAACATTGAACTTATCCCTAATCCTAAACCTCTATATAATTAACCTAACCCTAAAAATTAAACTTAACCCTAAATATTAATCCTAATTCCTAATGTTAACCCTAGCTTTAACTCTAACCCTAAACATAAACATACAGTGGTGTGCAGTACCCAGAAGGTGGTACAATTGTGTTCCGCAGATAATAGTAAAGATATCGCTCAAGTTTACTGTTCAGGTTCGGTTTATTATTTAGGGATAGAGTTTACAGTTTAGAGTTTAGGGTTAGGATATCGACAAATATGACATATTAAAAAAGTGTTGAATAAGCCATTTTTTTACTATGTCTTTTCTGCCACTACCCTAACGCTAATCCCTAAGCCTAATTCCTAACCTAATAATTATTTTACAGGCTTATGATTTTTTTATATACATTGCTATTAATATTTAATTTAAATAATCCATTTATCTATATAATTTAATAATTATTTCATAGTGTTATAATGTTTTTATACATAATTTTATTAATATTTTGTCATAAAAACCAGCACCACATCATAACAGATTTTACACTGATATCCAGCCCCATTAAATTCTCGCCTCGTAGATACGAAGTTAGAACTTAAGCAATAGGTGCTTCAATTTTGAACAAGTTACAACGCTATTTAATTAGACCTGCAGTGAGCAACTTGTGAGACACGCAGAACAGCCGTCCATCATGGCACGTAAAAGCCTGTGAGATGATCTTGGAGGCTCCCCACATAATCACTTGCCACCTAAAATCAACCCCCCTATGCTGGGGGTCCCCATTGGGACCCCCAAAGTGTCCCTATATAAACCCATGCAGTGAGGGGCCCGATTGGACCCCAGCTGCATTAAAAAAATTACATTTCCCATTGCGGGTCCTTAAAGCACACTTTTGGCCAATCCCGGCCACGGGGGTACTGTAAGTACCCACAAGGCACCTAACATTAACCCCCCTCTATGCTGGGGGTCACCATTGGGACCACCACAGTGTCCCCATATTAACCATTGCAGCGGGGGGCCCAATCTGTCCTGATCAGACCCCCCCCTGCTTTTAAAAATTCAAATTTCCCACCTTGGGGGTCCCAGATACCTAAAATTAACTCCATCACTCACGGGGCTCTATACAGAGCCCACATGAGCCCTTAATTAATCCTATCACTCATGGGGCTCTATACAGAGCCTCATGAGACCCTAATTAACCCCATTAATCTCATAAGGGTCTATACAGACCCTTATGGGACATTAATTAACCACATTAGGCCAATAAGGGTCTATATAGATCCCTATAGGACACTAATTACCCCTATAATAACACTATAAGTGCCACGAGGGTCTTCCAGGCCCCTCATGACACAAAGTCTAAGAACTACACTACATTATTAACCCTACCTATACCCCATTAACCCCTGAAACCTAACAAGGCCCCATTAACCCATACTAAACCCAGTTAACCCTATCTGGACCCAATAACCCTAACTGGGCCTACCTAACCCCATCTAGACCTATTTAACCCTAACTGGGCCTAGCTAACACTATCTGAACCTAGTTAACTCCATCTGGGCCTATTTAACCCTAACAGGGCCTATTTAACCGTAACAGGGCCTAACCCTAACTGGGCCTATTTAACCCCATCTAAACCTATTTAACTCTAACTGGGCCTATCTAACCCCCCGTAGACATATGTAACCATGTATAGTGCTATGTAAACCTATCTAGTCCTATTTAACCTTAACTGGACCAATTTAACCCCAAATATTCCCAGTAAACTCCATCCTACCCTACCCTATTAACCCTTACACTACCTACCCAACTCCTACCCTACACTATTAACTCCCCTCTACTCTTTAAAAACCCTACACTACCTACCTACCACCTTAAAAAAATCCCTATTACCCTACTAATTACAACAACAAAAAACACCTAATTACAGAAAATAATAAAAACCTAGTTCAGCCAGTAACACTTAATCCAAGGCAGTAACACTCATTGTGATGCCCCTAAACTACACAGGTGGGAAAAGGTTCTCAATGAGCATCGAAGGTGCTCAAGCGCAAGGCCTATAAAGTATACAGGAGGAGAGGCTTACCACGCGATGAGCGCCAAAGGTGCTCATCGTTGGGCTTGCGATGAGTGCTGAAGGTGATCAATGCAAAGCAGCAAAGTTGAGGCTCGCAATGAGTGCCGATGGCACTTATTGCGAGTTACGCAATGAGCTCCAAAGGCGCTCATCGCGGGAGTCGGTATGAATGCCAAAGGAGCTCAGAGGGGCCATAGCCTCGCATTATGTATCAAACAGCATTGCTAGGCTTCAAATATTATTGCCGTAATTTTTGACGGGCAAGTCGCTAGTATTATTATATCACTGTATCCTATACTCCATAATTATAACATTATTATATAACTGTATATCTATAGTCTCTCATTATAACATTATTATATCCCTATCTCCCTCATTATAACATTATTATATCACTGTATATCTATAGTCTCTCATTATATCTCCCTCATTATAACGTATTATATCACTGTATATCTATAGTCTCTCATTATATCTCCCTCATTATAACTTATTATATAACTGTATATCTATAGTCTCTCATTATAACATTATTATATCCCTATCTCCCTCATTATAACATTATTATATCACTGTATATCTATAGTCTCTCATTATATCTCCCTCATTATAACTTATTATATCACTGTATATCTATAGTCTCTCATTATATCTCCCTCATTATAACTTATTATATAACTGTATATCTATAGTCTCTCATTATAACATTATGATATCCCTATCTCCCTAATGATAACATTACTAGCGACTTGCACGTCAAAATGTTGGCAGTAATGTTGTTTGCGTGCAAAATTATTTTTTTTGGTGTTTTAAGATCCTTTGTCGCTCATTGCGAGCCTCACGCTGAGCGCCCTCTGCGCTCATTGCGAGGCTCTTGGTTGTTTGTGTGCTATGAGCAGCGTTGGTGTTTTTTTGTGGTATGGCAATGAATAATTAATAAAATAAGAAATTAATATACTTTACCTATTGTGAAGTAATATATGCAGGAAGCAATGTGTTGAAGAGCTGGCAATCTGTTTTCATGTTGCTGCAGCATTAGTGCTGTGCAGCTGCTGTGTAAGCGTCATGAATGTGTGCAGTGTGTAGAGTAATAGTGTGCATGCGCAAGGCAAATCCGTTAGCGTAGCTGTGTACTTCCGGACTGTATAAGTTAGTGTTCTAAAATGGCGCCTAATGTGTGGTATGCTGCTGTGGCTGATTTAGCATCCTTGTTTTCAGATGTCGTCTGACTTTTTCGAAAAATACGTAGGTGTTTGGTGGTGTTTTGCGTGTTTAGGGTCCTTTAGCCTCGTTTTCGTTTTGTTCGGCGCCCATTTTTTCTATCGCTTAGGTGATTTTCGGGTGTCTAAACTCCGAAATTTGGACTTAAATCGAGGTGTAACTTCACTTGCAGAGGTCCTGGGCTCCCCCCCTTGCTGTGGGTAAGCTTTTTATGTGTTTGTTGTGTGTATTTATTGTGTTTCTAATGTTTTTTGGGGTCGCGCAGGTTGCGTCCTTGTTTTCAGATCTCGTACGTCTTTTTCGGAAAATCCGTAGGTGTTTGGTGGTGTTTTGCGTCTTTAGAGTGCTGTAGCCTCGTTTTCGTTTTTTTACGGCGGCCATTTTTCTCTCGCTTAGGGGATTTTCGGGTGTCTAAACTCTTTTATTTGGAGTTAAATTGAGGTGTAACTTCAGTTTTCGAGGTCCTTCGGCCTTGTTTTCATTTTTTTTTCTGCTTAGGCGATTTTCGATGTTAAAAAAACAGCAAATGTGGCTCAAATTATCTTGCTGTTTGTGAGTATGAAAGTGAATTTGAGGCATAATTGTTGTTTTTTGTTGGTATTTCCAATCTTGTGGTTCTGGCATTTTACGTGCTTCGATCCTAAGTCCTACTGAGCTCATTGCAGCCTAAGTCCTGAACCTCTGACGATTAGCACCTGTGGCGCTCATCGCCAGGCCTACAATGAGCAACTCCAGCGTCCATTGCAGCCTAAGTCCCGCAAGCCTTGCAATTTCGGCCTGCAACGGTTGCCTCGTTTTGCAAGGCGTGCAGTCGACTGCCTCGCTTCACAAGGCTCGCAGTTGCGGCCCTCGCTACACGAAGGCCAAAATTATTTAACATTGCATGACCAACACTGACAACTATATGTGATTATACTGTATACCTATAGTCTCTCATTATAACATTATTATATCACTATCTTTCTCATTATAACATTATTAGATCACTGTATCCCTCATTGTAACATGTTTATATCACCGTATACATATATTCTCTCATTATAACATGCTTTACCTGACTGAATCCTCTCTTCAGAGCACTCTTAAAATGGCCACTTTTCTGTTTTAATCTGAAATGGTCAGACTTAAAATGGCTGCTCTGCAGTTTTAGTCACTAGTGGGTGGAGTTGGAAAGACATTTAAAGACCAAGAGTCATGATGTTTTGTTTATGGTTGTTTGAATAAATAATCATTATTAGAAATACAAAATAAATACAATTTTTCCTTTTTTTTAGTTTTTATGCATTTTTCTTTGTTCCAGTGCATCATTTTGTGCTCATTTTGAATATTGTGAGTAATTGTTATTGACACATCCTAACAGGGACTGAATGGACAATATAGTACAAGATCCCTCTAAATACTCATATTTGTACTGTAATAATAAAGTGCATTTTTATTCTCAGTTTATTATGGTCTATTAACAAGTGGCTGTAACAGAACTGAATAGAGATCATCCTATTCCTATAAGGTGTTAAATCTTGTTAGGAACAAAGAAAAGTGTCTGCTACCATTAAAGCAAAATTAAATAATTAAAAATATAATTAAATAGTAAGAATAAAAACTGTATGTATTATATGTACATTATTAAGGTCTTTATTAATCTCTTCATAAGAGTAGTCTATAAATGTTACACTTCTGTGCTCCTTTCATCCATTCTTTATCATTAATTATAATAAATATTTAATCAATATAGTGACTAATACAATATACCTTAACAAATAGAATAAAGTGGTCATTAAATGCAGGTAGCATTCACAAACAGCATTAATACAATATAAATAATACATCATTTTAGGGCCCTTCACCCTCTTTCTATATCTAATTCATTAAGAGGGTAATTAGCTGTATCAGTGTATTAGATCCTGTCACATTGTCACAGACTCAGGGAACAAACTAAATTATCTACACAAGGGATTAAATGTAATATTCTTCTACTCACCAATAACACAAAGAGCCTGGTTGTGTTACAGACAGACTAACACATGAGAAACACTTTGCCTCATTTTAAACCCAGTGTTTTTTATGTTTCTCATTTGGTCCTTGTGGTATTCTCTAATACATGAGGTAAAACTGGAACCTTTTCCTGATTGGCCATAGACATTATCATTCTTTACACTCATCCAATCAGAACTGTTGGCTTTTATTCCCGCCCTTTGCTTTACTTGATCAGTTTAGAGTACACAGGTTTAAAACAGCAGTGAGTATTATCCCGCCTCTGAGGACAAGCTGCATTCTGGTTCGCTGTGAGATATGCTCATTATCTGTGTTTGGCCAATCAGGTGTTTAACTCCATGTCTCTCAGAGCACAGCACAGTGTGATTGATATCACATATTATAATTGTCTAACTGCGATTCGTCGTCACGCTTCAGACGAATCGCAGTTTGACAATTAAACTGCTGCGCACTGCGCAGAGCGCGGCGCGAGCCGCGCTTCGAGAGCAGATGAGAGAGTGGGGAAGAGGGGGGGTAGAGGCACAGAGGGAGAGTGGGGAAGAGGGGAGGGAGAGTGGGGAAGAGGGGGGGGAGAGGCACGGCACAGAGGGAGAGTGGGGAAGAGGCACAGAGGGAGAGTGGGGAAGAGACACAGAGGGAGGGGGGAGAGACACAGAGGGATAGGTGGGAAAGAGACACAGGGGAGGTAGATGAGGGGGAAAAGACACACGGGAGGGAGAACAGGGGGAAGATACACATGGGAGGGAAATGGGGGGAAGAGGGGAACAGACACAGGGGGAAGGGAGAAAGAGACACAGGCCAGGGGGGAACAGGCACAGAGGGAGAGGGGGGAACAGGCACAGAGGGAGAGGGGGGAAGAGACACAGGGGGGAGAGATACAGAGGGTGAGGGAGGAAGAGACACAGAGGGAAAGGGGGGAAGAGGTACAGAGAGAGGGGGAAAGAGGCACAGAGGGGGGGGAACAGAGGAAGGGGTGAAGAGACACAGTGGCGAGACACACAGAGAGAGGCGGGGAAGAGGCACAGAGGGAGAGGGTGGAAGACACAGAGTGGGGAGAGACACAGAGGGTGAGGGGGAAGAGACAAGGAGGAAGAGGCACAGAAAGAGGAGGGGGAAGAGACACAGGGGAGTGAGAGGAGGGGGAAGAGACACAGGGGAGAGAGTGCAGGGGGGAAGATACACAAGGGAGGGAAATGGAGACACGAGGAAGGCCGTAACAGACACAGGGGGAGGGGGAAAGAGACACAGGCCAGGGGGGAACAGACACAGGGGAGGGTTGGGGGAGACACAGGGAGGGGAAGAGATGCATGGGAGGGAGAAGGGGAAAGAGACACAGGGGAGGGGTTTAGAGACACGGGAGGGAGAGGGAGGTAAAAACAGGGGGGCAGGAGATACAAAGGAGGTAGACGAGGTGGAAGGAGACACAAGGGAGGGAGAGGAGGGGGGAAATAAGACACGAGGGAGGAAGTAGACAGAGGTAGAGACTCGCAATGAGCTCCAAAGGGGCTCATTGCAAGGCCTGTGATGAGCGCCAAAGGCGCTCATCACAAGGCCAGTAAAGTAGAGGGGGAGAGGCTTACATTGTGTGGCAAACAGCATTGCCAGGCTTTAGTTTTTATTGCCGTCATTTTTGACGGGCAAGTCGCTAGTCATTATTATAATTCGTGTTAGATGAAGGTGATCACATGATCTGTACTGAGATGTGACACAGAGCATGGGAATATATGACAGGCACAGCACATACCCAAAGTATTGTAGAGTAGTGATTAACCCCTTCAGTATCAGAGACTGAGCAAGCTGTGATTAACCCCATCCTGACCACATACAGTATTCAACCCCTTCCTAGAGAAGCTATATCTGAAGCCCCTTTCTTAGCCACACTCTACCAAAACAGTGATTAACCTATTCACTGCCACAAAAATATATTGTCGTAAATGCGGGTTTGTTGGCAACACAATGTTAAAATTGCGGGGCTTGCTCTTTCCAGTTCGGTGGGTCGTCCGTTAAAGTCATATTTTTGCGAGCCCCACAATCCATCTACGTGCTTTAGTTTCTAAGTCCTACGGGCGGTAATTTTGTGGCCTGCGGCGCTCATTGCAGCTTGTGTGTCTCGGGATGAACACCTGTGGCGCTCATCTCCACCTCTGTAATGAGCGTCTTTAGCGCTCATTGCAGCTAAGTCCCACGGCGATGCTGGCAATGAGCGCCTTAGGCCTGCAATCAGCGCCTTAGAAGCTCATTGCGAGGCGAGCAGTCAACATTACGGGCCATAACCGCGAGGCCCGCTTGACTTAGGCTGCAATGAGCTCCTAAGGCTCTCATTGCAGGCCTTGCAGGCGCCATGGGACTTAGCTGCAATGAGCGCCAAAGGGTGGAAAATTACAGTCCGTAGGTCTTAGGAACCGAAGCACGTAGATGAACTGCGGGGCTTGTAAAAATACGACTTTAACAGACAACCCACCGAACTGGAAAGACCTGCAAAAAAACACAGGTATGCCTCAAATTAACTTCCAGACTCACACACAGCACAGGGAGAGAGCCAGGGAGCCTGTGAGTGAGGTTGCAAGTTAATTTGAGGCATATTTTGCCTTTTTTCATGAAAATCGCTGAAGCGGAAAAAAAAAATGACTGCTGAAAAAACAGAAACAAGACAAAAACAAGGCCGAAGGACGTAAATACGACCCCTAAGCACTAAGACGTAACGCAAAACAGTATCACCTAATACAAGGCAGTAACATTTAACTCAAGCCAGTAACACTGAGCCCAAGGCAGTAACATTTAACTCAAGCCAGTAATACTTACACCAAGGCAGTAACCCTTAACCCAAGCCAGTAATACTTACACCAAGGCAGTAACACTTAACCCAAGCCAGTAATACTTACACCAAGGCAGTAACACTTAACCCAAGCCAGTAATACTTACACCAAGGCAGTAACACTTAACCCAAGGCAATAGGCCCCTAAACTACACAGGCCTATAAAGTACAAAGGGGGAGAGACTTGCAATGAATGCCGAAGGGGATCATTGCAAAGCAGGAAAGGTGCAGCTTGGCAAAAGGGCTTGCCATGAGCGCCGAAGGTGCTCATAGCAGGGCCTGTAAAGTAGACAGGGGAAGAGGCTTGCAGTGAGCGCCAAAGGTGCTAAGAGGGGCCATATTCTCGCATTTGGTGGCAAACAGCATTGCCAGGCTTCAAATTTTATTGCCGACATTTTTGATGGGAAAGTCGCTAGTTATAATTAATACAGAATATAAAAAAAGAGGGAGGGAGAGAAGTGCACCACCTCTTAGTGCAAGTAAATATAATAAAGGGACCTGAGGACACTGTTATGATATAATATCATGATCTAAGTCATAGTGTAATAAATACCCTACAGATACACCTCCTATTGGGACATTATTATCTATGTATCACATATATAGTTGTGAGCAATACTGGTTATTGCTAATGCTTGCGGGCTCGCATAGTGAGCCCTCTGCATCTGCGGCCCTCGTGAAGCGAGGGCCACAGTTGCTGGTTGAAGGCGAGGGTGCTCAGTGGAGCAAAACTGCATGAGGGGAGAGGCTTGCAATGAGCACCAACGGCCATCAGTGCGGCCCTTGTAATGAGCAACAAAGGTGCTCACACCACCAAAATTACACAATCCCAAAGACTCGCAATGAGCGCCGAAATCGTTTATTGAGATCCACACGATGAACACCAAAGGCGCTCAGCGCAGGGCTCACAATGAGCGCAGAGGGTGCTCAGAGGAGCAAAAGTACACCACGGGAGAGGATCGCAATGAGTGCCGAAGGCGCTCAGAGCGGGGTATGCAATGAACGCCAAAGGTGCTTAGATGACAAAAAACATTACATTGTGTGCCAAACAGCACTCCCAGCCTTACTATTTTATTGACCATCATTTTTTGACGGGCAAGTCGTTTGTATTAAATACGATTCCATTATTGAAACATTTCTACTTCCTGTATATAAATCATATAAAAATGTTTTTCTATTCTTCAGTTTTCCTTTTAGACAATTTAATTTCACCTGGTACAAAATGAAAACAAATAGAAAACATAACTGAATGAGTGCCTCTTTGTGTAGTGAAAATCATTATTTTTTATTCAAATTGTTTCAAAGATTTATTTATATAATTATATTGAATTGATAGGAAATTGTAAATAATGAAAAATTTAATTATTCGGCAATTGGTAAACATATTGTAATTCATTAAATAATTTATTATTAGTATAAAAATTATACAAAAAAAATTTCCCTTTCCTAAAGTTAGATAACATGAGATAAAAGTGATTGTTTTTTATTGAGATTCTTTTCATATCTATAAGAAGAACATAAAGATAAAGAATGTTTAGTATAGGGATTATCAATAAACAATACATATCTTTACATTTTCTTCCCACTATAAATACTGTATATCATAATGGTAAAGAAGACAAAATGGTTGATTTTCATTAGAATATCATAAAGTTAGTTGTGATAATTGTGCAGCTCTATATAAGTTATGTAAAAGAGGAACAGAGAGACCACTTATATTATTATGTCTATAGATAATATGCCTTAATTCTAGAATGTGTGTTATTCCATACAAATGTAAAGAATAAAATCTGTAAAAAAAAGAATCATATCTGATTGAATTTTTAGAATAAGGAGACATCTAAATTAATATAAAGCACCTGGACTAGTTTGGGAATGTAAGTAGCCAATCAGTGATGATGTCACAATGCCCAGTATGACATCACTGGAACACTGTCCATAGCTGGTATCATGGCTGCTACTAGACCATCAAGCCATGGCCAATGAGTCTTGGGTTGGTCTCACATTAAATAGATATAATACAATCTGATACTATAAATAAGTGTGTGGGTGGGAGGTGAACGCAGCAAAGACACTGGCAGGGTAAAGATAATTTATAATGATTTTGTTTTTAATTATTAATTACAGACTCTTCAATACATCACTAGCACGCACCGTTTGCAAGTCTAGTAAATAGGCACAGTGGTCTGGACCAAATACATACACTGGGCAAAAATAATTACCTGCACATATGCACTCTGGGTAAAAAAAACATTAGCCCTTTTCTATTGTGTCACCTGCCTACTCTGTAATATGAGGACATTTCTTGGACAATATTTCATCGGGACAGAGATCTCAATCAGGGGACTATTCACTTAAAACATAGATATCAGATCACATGATCATTCATCTCATGTAACCTACTGACCATCAGAACCTTTTCCGTGATTTATACAGTTACATAACAGCTGAGGCTTCCTCAGATCTATGTTTTTTTGTTATATTGTATGATTCCGCTATATCAGAATTTGTAGCATCAGAGAATGTGATATTTGGTAAAATTGTCCATATTTCAGTTCCCCATAATCTTTATATTTTAATCACTTTTTTACAGGACTTCTGAGCTGTTCTTCAGCACAGATATCTGGTAACTGCAGACTTGTGAGTCTGACACATTCACAAAACAGGGCTAGGAATTAATGTTCTATTTGAAGTGAATAAATCTGGGTACAGTGATGCTGAATATGTACCTTTTATTTCATAATGACTAAGGTTTAAACCTATTCTACTGAAGATAACACCATACAGACACCATGATTCATCTATTACTATTCAAATCTGCCAACTCTACTCATAACTGTAACTTATGCTACTCTCTCTTTTATTTTATGGGTCTGTGTAACTCAGCTCTCAGTGATGTCACTCAAAAGGGGGCCATGGACGGGACATTTTGCTCGGCGAGATATTTTCTTTAGATTTTTTTTTTATTGTATTAGAACAAGTATCTTTTTTCTCCTTTTAATTCTATAATATATGCTTTTAATTATTTCTCTAAAATATACAGTATCTTTTAGATGGGCACAGAACAGGTCCCATTTATTGCTGAAATTAAATATACAAATAGAAATAAATATAGTAAAATAGTAATATGCCCCATTTTAAATGTAATTATCCAATGTTTGAGTCAAAATCTTAAATAACAAAACATTGCAATTATATTTACTTATTTATGTGTACTTTTTACTTCTGTAATAACTCAGACCTTAGATGTGTCACTTTAAAGAAACAGTCCCATGTGGGGGCAAAGTGACCTAATATCTGTAATATGTTTAAACTGATAAACTAAGAGTCAGTCTGATGTAGGAACTAAATGGCCTAATGACAGTGATATGTTTAATGGGCTTAATGGTCAGTCTGTAAGAGCAAAGTGACAGGGACTTGTTGTAAGGGTTAAAGGGTAAGTCTAGTATAGGGTTCTCAAGGGGTCTCTTAACATATGAGATACTCAGGGAGCAGCCCAGTGGTGGCCATATTGGAAACTTGCTAGCTTTTCACATCTAGGACTTGTCTGTTCAGTGCAATTAGTGGAAAATAAGAACAGATACTTTTTCTTATAACTGTGCTTTATAAGATAGGTATATTTATAGTAAGATAAGTCATTTCTGGAGACAATGGAAGACCAAGAGGGATCCTAGTATCCATACACAGATGAAGAGCTGTTCTGCAGTGACCCCCGAGAGACCATTGTTGCAATACAGAGTCAATTCACATCCACACATTTATAAACAATAATTTGATTACACCTCTGTGGGTCAGGTCACACAGAATACCCTGAATTACAACAAAACTATTTATTAAACAATACATACAAATATTATTCATGTTTAATATGAATATAATCACTATAGGAAGCTGTTACACACACATATAATCATCCAGGATCACACTACAGTGAAACATCCACCTCTACAGTATACTGATATGCCCAGAACTGAACATGGTACCACCAGTATGGTGAGTCCCTTAGTCTAGAGGTCCAGTGCAATGAGAATACATCACACAGCACTTACTGACACATGGTGGTTCTGACAATCCTATTCTGTGTACAGAGATTCACTTAGATCCTAGCCTGCTTGTGGAGCCTATATAGGCCCAATGGGACCTTGCCCTGCTTACTGGTCTAATGTAGGCCTACTGGGACCCTGCTAATTAAGTCAATATAGGCCCAATGGGGTTTGCTCTGCATATTGACTTAATGTAAGCCCATTTAGATCCTGCCCTACTCACTGATCTAATGTAGATCCAGTCAGATCCTGCCCTATTTACTTAGCTAGTGTAGACCCAATGAGATCCAGCTTTGCTTACTGATCTAATACAGACCCAATGAGATCCCTCCCTACTTGCGCAGCAAATATAGGCCCAATGAGATCAAACACAGATTAATGAGCTTATGTAGACCTAATCAGATCCTTCCTTACCTATTGATCTAATATAGACCTAAAAATATCCTGCCCTACTTGCTCATATAATGTAGATCCAATCAGAGCATGCCCTTCTTACTCAGCTAATTTAGGCCCAATCAGATCCTGCCATGCTTACTCAGCTAATGTAGATCAGGTGAGATCCTGCCCTGCTTACTGATCCAGTGTAGATACAATGTGATCCTATCTTGCTTACTAAACCAATGAAGATTCAATGAGATACTTCCCTTCTTCCTAAACCAATGTAGATTAAAATACATTCTGCCTTGCTTAAGGAGGTAATGTACACCCAATAATATCCTACTCTGCTTTCTAAGCTAACATAGGTACAATCAGATCCATCCCTGCTACTCAGCGAATGTAGGTCCAACCAGATTCCACCCTGCTTACTGATTTAATTTAAGTAGTAGTAAGTTCATGGCCTACTTGCTGATCTAATGTAGGTCCAATCAGATCCTGCCCTATATACTGAGCTAATTTAAGCTCAATTGGATCTTGTCCTCTTACTGAACCAATGAAGATCAAATGAGATTCTTCCCTCTTAACTAGCAATGTAGAGCCTATGAAAGCAAGCCCAATTACTGAGCCAGTGTAAGCCTAATCGTATCCTGGCTGGTTTACTGAGCCAGTGTAGATCTAATGAGATCCTAACCTGCAGACTGAGCCAATATAGATCCAATTAGACTCTGCCTTGTTTGTTGATCTAATGTAGGCCCAATCAGTTCCTGCCCTACTTACTGAGCTAATTTAGGCAAATAGGATCTTGTCCTGCTTACTGGTCCAATGTAGAGCCAATTAGATCCTGCCTGGTTTACTGAGACAGTGTAGACCCAGTCATATCCAGGCTGGTTTACCAAGTCAATGCGGTTCCAATAAGATCTTAACCTGATCACTGAACCAATGTAGACAATAAAATCCTGCCCTGATTACTGAACCAGTGTAATCCAGTGATATCCTGAGCTTATTACTGACCCAGATTAGAGCTAATCATATACTGGTCATTTTACTGAACTAAATCCAATGAGATCCTTCCTGGCTTACTGAAACAGTATATATCCAATAGGATCCTACTCTTCTTACTGAGCTAATACACACTCAGTGGGATTCTGCCAAGTTCAAAGAGAGTAAGCGTGGTCCTTACTTAGTTGCTTAGGCCAAGAGTTATATAGTACCGCTAAAAAGGTGCTTTTTGTGTTTTCCAACGTGCAGTAGCTCTGAGAAATCCTATTCTTCCTACAAAGATTTAGTGGAGGCTTCAATGCATATTTCCTATGGGATTAAATAGCCATTGCAGCCCCTCTCCAACCATTGCAGGCCCTTAGAAAAACATATTAACTCAAATTATTTAACCTTGGACTCACCCTCTTCACTGATGAAATGTTCATGAAGAATATGAGTCTGCAGACACATAACAACTCTTTTTAATTAGGTAAACTGTTTATAACTAATAAAATGTAAAAACTTTTCTTTACTTTTATATATTTATTTTTCTAGGTAAAAGTAAACTGATCATCAAAAAATGGACTGCTTTCTCAAATGGAATACAGATTAATAATAACCCTCCTGACGGCACAGTACTAAGCATGGGGTTCCCAGATTGGGAATGAGAGTCCCGTGGGGTGACAGAAAGGATTGACGTGGGGTAATAGTCACCAAAGCAAAGTGTTACTCCATGCAGCTATATTGTCTCATGTCAAGTACTGTAACTAATACCCGGTGATTGGGGCTATATGGTATAAATAATATCTCTGCACTTTGTGAAAACCCAACTAAAATGCAAAGCTTCACATAGTAATGTGGGAATATTTCTAATGAAAGCTGAAGACCCTTATGCCAGTGGGACAACCAAGTGGATGCCATCTAGGGTACTGGAAATCAATGCTATTTGGAAACCATTTTTATTTATTCATTCAGCCTGGTTGTTTACTACCGTGATGATAACTTTACTCATCTCTCATCATCTGACCTGTCCATCTCTCATCATCTGACCTGTCCATCTCTCATCATCTGACCTGTCCATCTCTCATCATCTGACCTGTCCATCTCTCATCATCTGACCTGTCCATCTCTTCTCATGAGAGATCCATTGGGCTGCAGATATTATTATTGTCATGACATCCAGGCACTATTGCTAGGCAGAGTAACTCAGTACTAGACATAAGATCATTCCAGGTCCTAGATCAGGACTATGGTCCTTCCACAGCATTTTATTTTGTTCTGTGACATCAGTAAGATTAAGAAAGAGATAATTCTGGTGTTATTCAATATAAACTGTCATAGATACAAAGGGCTTGGTTCCCTCTTTTATTTACCATGTTGATATATAATCAATGTCCCTGTTCTTACAGTGATGTCATATTGCTTACATTATATGGAGGGGCTAAGTTATGAAGAAAGACTAAGAAAAATAAACTTATTTTCTCTAGAAAAAGGTGTCTAAGAGGAGATATGATTATCTTATATAAATACATCCAGGGTCAGTATAAAGAGTTGTCTTTTTGTGCCAAGAGGTTTTCAACTGACAAGAGGACATCACTTGAGATAACAAGTAAAAATATTCCACCTTAAAGAAAGAAAAGGGTTCTTCACAGTAAGGGTGGGTAATCTGTGGAATTCTCTACCAGAGGAGGTGGTGACAGCGGATTCAATAGATAACTTTAAAAGGGATTGGATATATTTTTTAAATAAAAAGGGCATTCAGGGTTATTCTGGATAATTAGAGACAGAGTATTGATCCATAGATGAATCTGATCGCCAGTGTCTGGGGTCAGGAAGGAATTTTATATTTTTTTCCTTTTTGAGATGATTGGCTAAGTTTCACTTGGGGTTTTTTTCTGTTTGCCTTCCTCTGGATCAATTGAAAATGAACAATTAATCAGAATATTGCAGATCAGAGGCGATCTAAAAAGGTTGAACTTGGTGGACTAAAAGTATTTTTTCAACCTAAATGACTATGTGGACTATGTGGACTATGAAATCACCTTTGAACACAGTGCTAATGGCTGTCCTTATTAATGGTTCAGAAATTAGCAGCTGTAATTCTTTTTTTACTTTCTAAAATATGTTGCCATTAAATAACACTAATATATATATATATATATATATGAATATATATATATATATATATATATATATATATATATATATATATATATATACACCGTATATACTCGAGTATAAGCCAAGTTTTTCAGCCCTTTTTTTAAGGCTAAAAAGGGCCCCTCGGCTTATACTTGTGTCACTCTCCCCCATGTCTCTCTCACCCCCCCGTGTCTCTTTCCCTCCCCCCCATCCTCAACCCCCCTCCTCATCCTCAACCCCCCTCCTCATTCTATACCCCCCTCCTCATTCTAAACCCCCCTCCTCACTTTACCCCTCTAAATACCTCCCCCTCCCTTTCCCCTCACTTAACTCCATCTGAACAAGAATGTAATCCTGGGCTGTGACTAGGCCATTCCAACACATTTACATGTTTCCCCTTAAACCCCCAAGTGTTGCTTTAGCAGTGTGTTTGGGGTCATTGTCCTGCTGGAAGGTGAACCTCCGTCCTAGCCTCAAATCACGCACAGAGCGGTGCAGGTTTTCCTCAAGAATATCCCTGTATTTAGCGCCATCCATCTTTCCCTCAACTCTGACCAGTTTCCCAGTCCCGGCCGCTGGAAAACATCCCCACAGCATGATGCTGCCACCACCATGTTTCGGTGTGGGGATGGTGTTCTTTGGGTAATGTGATGTGTTGGGTTTGCGCCAGACATAGCGTTTTCTTTGATGGACGAAAAGTTCAATTTTAGTCTCATCAGACCAGAGCACATTCCTCCATACGTTTTGGGAGTCTCCCACATGCCTTTTCAGAAACGCGAAATGTGCAATTTTGTTTTTTGCTGAAAGTAATGGCTTTCTTCTGGCCACTCTGCCATAAAGCACAACTCTATGGAGCGTACGGCTTATTGTCGTCCTATGTACAGATACTCCAGTCTCTGCTGTGGAACTCTGCAGCTCCTCCAGGGTTACCTTAGGTCTCAGTGCTGCCTCTCTGTTTAATGCCTCCTTGCCCAGTCCATGAGTTTTGGTGGGCCGCCTTCTCTTGGCAGGTTTGCTGTTGTGCCATGTTCTTTCCATTTGGTTATGATAGATTTGATGCTGCTCCTGTGGATCATCAAAGATTTAGATATTTTTTTATAACCTAACCCTGACTTGTACTTCTCAACAACATTGTCCCTTACTTGTTTGGAGAGTTCCTTGGTCTTCATGGCAGTGTTTGGTTAGTGGTGCCTCTTGCTTGGGTGTTGCAGCGTCTGGTGCCTTTCAAAAAAGGTGTGTATATGTAGTGACAGATCTTGTGACACTTAGATTGCACACAGGTGGACATCATTTCACTAATTATGTGACTTCTGAAGGTAATTGGTTGCACCAGAGCTTTTTATGGGCTTCATAACAAAGGGGGTGAATACATACGCACATGCCAATTTTCTATTTTCTTTTTCTAAAAAATAGGTTTATGTATATATTTTTCTCATTTCACTTCACCAACTTAGACTATTGTGTTCTGATCCATCATATAAAATTCAGATTAACAAAACATTGCGCTTAAGGTTGTAATGTAACAAAATAGGTAAAAAGTCAAGGGGGGTGAATACTTTAGCAAGGCACTGTATAAATACAGCCTTTACTTTTGTGGGTTTTATACCAAATCATTGTAAACGAATGAGCTTTCCATTACTACTTCTGAAATTCTGATGTTCATAGATGCCACATTCCTGTTGTTTAGATACCAACTTCCTGTGTAATCAGAGTCTGATGTCACCTAAGGAAGGTCATCAGAAATCACACTGGTAGATCCCACAGCGGAAGAATTGTACATAAAAGGTGATATATTACAGGTTGTGTATGTTATTTTTCAATCTAAAACAATTTAAGTTATTTTCAAGTGTAGTTCTATAAAATATTGTGTTATAAATGCATAACCTCAGGGTCCCTTATAAGAAAATACTGGTCAGGTAAAACTGACCCCAGAGGACGAGTGATTTTATTCACCCAAAAGTAAGAATCTCCCCCTCCCCTCTCTCACTTTCTGCTCTCATCCCAAAATACACTCCCACCCGCCCTCTTCGCTCTGCTAATGACCTTTTTCTCTTCTCCTCTCTCATCACCTCCTCTCATTCCCGGCTTCAAGACTTTTCACGTGCTGCCCCTATTCTTTGGAACTCTTTACCTCGCACCACCAGACTATCTTCCTGCCTCAGATCCTTCAAAATCTCTTTAAAAACACATCTATTCAAAAAAGCCTATCATCTTTAGCCTCTTCATTCACTATGCATCTCTCACTCTCCTGTACCTTACCCATACCCTTTAGAATGTAAGTTTGCGAGTTTTAATCTTGTGAGGTGCTTTAAGGAAAGCATAGTGTATATCAGATTGAAGCTCAATAACAGGGTCTTCCATTATTTTCATTGTGGGGTATTGTTTATACTTGTACCTAACCCCTGTATTGCGCTGCGGAATATGTTGGCGCGTTATAAATAAAGGATAATAATAATTTCTGTATGTCTTTGAATTCTGAGCAGAACTTAACTTAATCTTGGTTTGGAACCTTTGCACCTGTCCCCGAGACCCTATACATCAGTAGTTTATTTTATGCTATTTAATCTCTTTGCTTTTTTGTTTTTTTATTTGTTAGATTTGAGTGATTATTAATAAAAGTTATTTTTTTATTTTATCCTCTCTTATGAAAAGGTAATTCATTATAATATGGTATGGAGAACACCAATTTATATGTATGAGAGGAGTCGCTAGTTTAAACTGTGATCTTTTCCATTTTTTTATTTAATACTTTAAATCTTGTAACTATGGCATGCTGTCATTATAATAAACCAATTAGGAAGGCTAAATATAACAAATGTGTGAAAGGAAGTTGCTTTGCCAACCCTTTGTTATTTATTAGAGCATTACACTTTATTATAAACCTGAAGATCAATTGAACAGGTCTTTAGTTGAGAAGTAATGGAATTATTTTGTACTTGCCATTTAATAAGTAGCCCTCTTATATAAACTTTATGTGTTGGCCACACCGTTGCTTTGGATTCTACTGAGCCACCATTTATATAAAAAAATAACTCTACTTCTTTCTTTAACTTTTCCAAAATTGTAGAATCTTTAGGAAGTTCATTATCTAATTTCCATAATGGACAAATACATTGTTGTTTACTTGTTTTCAAGGTTAGAGCAGTCATTCCATGGTCTGCCCAAATAACAGGGCCTATCTCAGCTTTTAAGATATTTTGTAATCCTAATTAATTAACAAAAATATAAACCAACCTTCCACATGACTTATGTTTATGGGAGCAGAAGGAATAATCTCTGTCTGAAGGGTGTAATGTTCTCCATGATTCATAAAGACCATATTTCACCAAGATATTCTAAAAACCCAGAGTTTTGTACAAAATATGGATCTAACTTTGAAGTTTTATTTAACTTTCTGTCCATTTCCGGATTTATACATATATTGAAATCTCCACAGACTATAAGAGTACCTGAGAAAATTCAATTACCTCAATGTATGACTAATACATTTTGTTTGCCCCTTGTTAGGAGAATAAACATTGATCTTATAGACCTCATGGTCCAAACCAGGCTGAAATGACTTAAAGAGTTTATTCACGTACTGAGGAGGATCCTGTACCGACTCTGGAAGGTTACAAATTCAAATATTTTGCCTCCTGGACCTGACTCCAAGGTATTCCAGTATAGAATAAAGTTGGGATTGCTTCTCTTTTAGCATAGATATTTCTTATTTTATTTGGGTGTGTGCCCTCAGAAGATGGTTTTAGTTTTCAGTCACCTTCCACTATTATCCTGCAAGTACAGCATGCCTGGTTGGAGAGCACACCCATCTAGGTGACTCTAAACTTAGAGACAATACATCATTTATGGGGTGGAGTGATAAGAAGCTCAAACTATTTGGGGACACAATTAAAATAATACATTTTTTAAATACACAGAAAAAGCTTAATTAAAAATATGTATTAAAAAAAGTGGAAAGTACTAATAACAATCAATCTTAAAGAACTATAGAAATTTGAATGACAAACTTTCAGATTTATCTGGCATAATAAATCACATAGAATAAAAAAAAAAAAACAATTATGTTTAAGCCCAATTTTAAATGGGGCCTTTCATTCCCTAATTTCAAATTATACTATAAAGCAGCTCAAATTTTATTAATTCCTTTAGCCATTCCTCTTCCCATCAACCACTATCAGTTTTCATAGAAAACTTCATGATAAACCCATACTCATGGGACTCTATCATGTGTCTCCCTAAACCCCTGCCACTGCTTCGGGCACAAGTTAACCCCTTCACTAAACTCTCACTCACCCACTGGAGCTGGGCGAAGCAAAAATGTAGCTTGCACTTAAATTCTCTATCCTTACCCCTCATATCCCCCACCCACAACTTACACTAAATATTTCTATGAACTCATTAACTCTCCACCAAATCCCTACTCAAGAACAATTTACCTACTGTAGGATTAAACATTTTATACAAACCCTAGAACAAACGTTAGATAAGCCAAAATCTTCATAGGTGACGAGAATATGTCACAAAGCCCCACTTACAAAAGGCATTTTAAGCCGTATTTATGACTCAATCAACGTAGACCTAGGCACATTAAAATCTAAATATATGAGCAAGTGGGATGGACACTTAAATTGCAGTTGGGACCAGGACACTTGGCAGAATTCTTTTATAAATCTCAGGAGGGGCTCCCTTAATAATAGCATATTAGAAACCTCTATCAAGGTCCTTCACAGGATTTATCATACTCCTGATAAACTTCACAAATGGAAGCTTGTTCCAAATCTCAACTGCCTTTGAGACTCTGTGGAAAAAGGTTTTCTTTCATACATGGTGGACATGCCTTCAAGTTACTTATCTTTGATGTTCCTTCTCTCCCCCCCCCCCCCCCCCAAAAGTAAAGTAAAGTAAAGTAAAAGCTAATACAGTTTATAATGCTAACAACAAAGAGCCATATCGCTTGACAGTATAAATCTTCATCTTAACATACAAGTATTTATTACTAAAATAAATCTCCTTATCAATAGAAGACGTCCCCACATTCTCGAGGACCAATTTCTATGATATCTGGAATCCATGGTTACAATCCCCACATAGTTTATCAATATCACAATCCTAGTTCACATAGAGATACATCAACAATCTGGAGGGTCATTGGGCCGGGTTGGCTGGCTTGGGCTCCCCTATCCGGAGGTGATGGTCAGAGATGAGCTTTTAAGACTATTTGCAGCATTCATGTCTGAGACAGCAACAAAAGATAACTATGTTAATTTTGCCCACCCCCACTGATCATTTGTAGTTTACCCCTTATTTCACCAAGAAATAAATCCTAAAATAGAAAAATCAGGTAAAGGTTCACAGTACAGTACCTTCAAATATATGAGGTAATTAACAGAGTATAAGGCTATTTTGCATTGTGTTTTCTACTATGTTATACCATCCTTAATAGAAAAGATGTTTATTATTGTTTAAAGTTACCAATTCTTATTTTTGTAATCTCTGTACATCCAAGAGAAATTGTCATCATGGCACCTTTACTTAATAAAACTGTACGATTGGTATTGGATCTTTAGTCCAATATAGATGCTGAGCGCTAAGTCTGTCGGCACTTCCTTGTTCGTTCAGTATGATTCTATATATGCAGTGTATGTGGCGCTGCTGTTGTACCGTTCTAGTAAATCAAAGGAGACTGCTGCTTCTCTGGGGGCACCATTCATAGAGATTCCCAATATTAGAGTGTAGAAATCACAGAGTTGTGGTTGGAGAAGCGCAAATGCTCCTGACCAGTACCTAGATGTTCGGTGAATCTGTGCTCCTGGATGGAGTGTAGTAATACTATTGGTATATGATCTTTCCAATCTTGTGTGTGAGAGGATGTAATGATATAGTTCTTGTTATACAAAGAACATACATGATCCTTTATGAACATTTCAGTTTATTTTGTTTGACAGAATTCTCCTCGGAATTTAGCTCATGTAAAAACTATGATGAAGCAATAAAATCCAAAGCGATAAAAAATGCTGATATACTGTATAATATATATCGAAATGCACTAATAAATGGATGATCAAACACGTTTCTCTGTGGTGTGCACAGCTTCCTCAGTGATAATATAGTTCTGTGGGTACATATGAAAGAGTCAAAAGTCTATATTGTAATACAGAGTACAGCTTTTATAACTCTTCTTTGTTACCCGGATAGCAGCAGGTGGTCCACAGACTATTCTGGTCTCTTTTTTAGAAACTAAAACATTTTCTTGGTATACATAAAAGTTTCATTCTGGCAGGTGTCAAGTACCACCTCATGATGGTTTTGTGTGCATTTTCTCTCAGGATTGTGTTTAGGGAGGAACCTGTAGTCTGCTTATGAATTTTGTTCCACTGTGGACTGGTTAAGTTAGTGGCAAATTCTGATTCCCAGGGATGCTAGTGGTGAAGTTTAGACAGTGTGGTCTGGTCTAATAGATAATTGATAATAAGTTATCTAATAGATAACTCCTCCCTCCAGATCAGCCCATTTTTCTCCATTCAGCGACCTTCTACAATGCCCTCAACACCAGCCTCTTGTGTTTGGCCTAAGATGCATGTTACAGAGCATTGTTTTGTGTTGTCCCAGTGCTCTTGTCTGGCACTATTCTCTGACTGATAACCAGATTAAGACTGGGTCACCACTAGATCATCTCCCTGTTGCACCATCCAATTTGCCTATGCCAGGAGGCAATTCAGCTTTCACCCAGCAGGTGCACAAGAAGCTACGGGAGATGGAGCAGCAGATAAAGGAGCGTGGCCGAGCAGTGGATGTCAGGTGGTCTTTTGAGAAGTGCCAGGAAGCCACAGCTGGGTTTCCCATCAGATGGGTCCTTCACACTGTTGAAGTTTTGGATAGTCACAGCTTTGAGAAGTCGGACTTCAGCAACAACTTAGATTCACTGTATAACCGCATTATTGTCATCTGAGGACCCTTCAGATGACTATGATACTATTCTCTTAGAAACCATGGATATTGACCACAGCTCAGGGAATTTATTTGATGACATGGAAACAAATGAATTCCATATCTTTTACCCGGCCATGCGTTGTTGGTGAATGAGACGGACGTCATGCTGGGAAGGGTTTAGGTGCAGAGGGGCTTCTTGGCTTCTTGCTGCTCTGTATGACCAGCCACGTCATATCCAATATGTCACACACTTCCCTGTTCCTCAAGAGGAGTCCTGCAGCCACGAGTGTAACCAAAGGTTGGTGGTCCTGTTTGGTGTTGGAAGGCAGGAAGATGATGCCCGTCACATAAAAAAGGTGATCACACAAGACATCCTGAAGGTGCTGAACCACAAAAGCATGGCAGAGACAGGTTCTGATGAGGGACAGCGCAGACGAAGAGTGAAGCCTGAAGCATTTCCTACAGCAGAGGGGATTTTCGGCTGTTTCCAGCAGCTTTCACATTTTGATCAGCACCATGTCACAGTTCAGGTGTCTCGGAATGTTCTTGAGCAGATCACAAGCTTTGCACTGGGATTGTCCTACCACCTCCCATTGGTGCAGCATGTCCAATTCATCTTTGACTTGATGGAATATTCCTTCAACATCAGTGGCCTCATCAACTTTTCCATCCAGCTATTGAATGAGCTGAGCATAGTGGAAGCCGAGCTCCTGCTAAAATCCTCCAGCCTGGTTGGCAGCTACACAATGGGACTGTATTTGTGCTTTGTGGCCGTTCTGCATCATTATCACACCTGCCTAATTCTCAACCAGGAACAGACCGCAAAGGTCTTCGAGGGGCTGAGTGGGGTTGTAAAGCATGCAATGAATCATTCTGATGGTTCCTCTGCTGAGCGTTGTATCTTTACTTACCTTTATGACTTGTATACATCGTGCAGCCACCTTTGGTGAGCTGTTCAGTGATTTCTGCTCCAAAGTGAAGAACACCATATATTGCAATGTTGAGCCCTCATACTCCAACATGCTGTGGGAACAAGAATTCATGCTGGATGCCATAATTAATCCATCCACACACAATTTCAACTGTGGCATGCTGGGAAAACTACTTAGTGATTCGCCCACTAACTTCTACAGATTTGTGTGCCATGCACTTGTCCATGTTTGTGCTGGAGAACATGACACTGACAGAGTGAATGACATTGCCACCATTTATGCGGAGCTGACGGGATCTTGCAAAGCTTTGAGCTCCGAATGGCTGGGCGCTTTGAAGGCTCTTTGCTGCTCATCCAACAACGGTACCAGTGGCTTCAATGACCTGCTGTGCAATGTAGATGTCAGTGATCTCTCTTTCCATGATTCACTTGCTACTTTTGTCGCAATCCTGGTTGCTCGTCAGTCTCTAATGCTGGATGATCTTATTCGCCGTGCTGCCATCCCATCCCTGCTCAATGCAGCCTGTAGCGAACAGGATTCAGAGTCTGGAGCTCGACTTACGTTCCGTATTTTATTACATCTCTTCAAAACACCCCAGCTGAATCCATGTGAGCCAGATGGCAGTAAATCAGCAAATCATGTGATCGCCACCTACTAGCAGCACCTTAGAATCCCATTGTTGATGGAGCAGTTTTTGCTGTGCTAAAAGCTGTCTTTGTACTAAGGGATGCAGAACTAAGAGGTTCAGGGTTTCCTGCCCCAGGAGGCACTGATGACATTACAGCGGGGCGTACTGTATTCATAGAAACTGCCAGTTAGGATGTTTATGCAAAATAGGTTCTGCACAGCATTTGTCAGCAGGAATGGGTGGGGGATCGTTGTGTGCGCTCTCTCTGTGAGGATCCCAATGATCTACAGGATCCAGTTCTGAGCAGTGAACAGGCCCAGCATCTCATGCAGCTGATCTGTTACCCACATAGACTAGGTGACACAGAGCAGGGAGACATCCCTCAGAGGCAGCGCATAAAACACATACTGCAGAGTCTGGATCAGTGGACAATGCGTCAGTCTGCCTTGGAGCTGCAACTAATAATCAAACAAACATCGAGCAATCTAACAACGAGCTCTTCACTACAGTACTTGACGTGCTGAGTGTATTGATTGATGGGACTCCGGTAGCTGATATGTCCAGAATCTCTCAGGGCAGCATGGAGGAGAACAACAGAGCGTACATAAACCTTGTGAAAAATTACAGAAAAGAGTTGGGAGACCGTCAGTATAAAAGTCTGGAGAAGGTGCGCCAGCTGCTGCCTCTACCCAAGCAGACTAGGGATGTTATAACATGTGAGCCTCAGGGATCTCTTATTGACACCAAAGGCTACAATATTGCTGGGTTTGACTCCATCTTCAAGTAAGAGGGTCTACAAGTCTCCACCAAGCAATAAATCTCCCCTCTGGACTTGTTTGAGGGTCTGAAGCAGTCGGCTCCACTGTCCTGGGGCTGGTTTGGGATTGTGTGCTTGGATAGACGTATCTCTCGATTGAAAGAGCAGCAGCGCTTGCTTCTCTACCATACTCACCTGAAGCCTAGGCCTCGTACATATTACCTGAAGCCTTTGCCTTTACCTCCTGAGGATAAAGAGCCCCCTGCTCCTACAATTAGGAACCTGACAAAAAGCTCAGTGAACCCCTCAAGGTGGACAAAAGTGGAGTGGGGAGCACAGGGAGCAGTGAGGAAAAGATAAAGAGCAAAAGTAAAGGGAAGAAATTAAATCAGTCTGCAAGCAAAGGAGAGGATTATGGGATGGGAAGGGGCATCCTGTGCCTTATGGAATGCCCACAGATCTATTGCACCCCCAGGGAACTGGATCCATGTCTCATCTGACGTATGGAGGGCAGAGCATAGGAATGTATAATCAGAACCAACCACTGCTCTCAGGTGGTCCACGTCTGGACAGTACCTACAGGCTTCCTTGAATGCCAATAAAAATGGTACAAGCACGGCCTCTGTATAGTGGGGTTGTACCAACTGGCATGATGGGAAACCTACATGCCAATGTATAGACTGCAGCCCCCCATCCCACAGGGACAACTATTAAGGCAGCATTTACAGAATAAACTGCAGGGACAAGTGATGATGGCTCAATCCATCAGACATATAACTCCTACCCCTCCATATGGCTCCATGCAGGCTTCTTAGGGTTATACACCATACAGCTCTCACATGGCCATGCAGCAACCCCCTGCTCCATCTCTGACTGGGCCATTGGTGCCTCCGGCATATGGTGCTCAGTCATACCCTACCTCGCTCCCTCCTTCAGGAGCCATCCTGATGGACCCAGTGCGCCAGATGTAGCAGAGGCCCAGCGGCTATGCCCACCATCAGGCTTCTGGTTACAGTCACACAGCCATAGATGGACAGAGATTCACACACCAGCAGATGCCACAAGCCAGCATAATGGCAGGGATAAGTCATATAACAGCCCAGGCTGTACAGAGAGCTATCAGACCATATCAGATGTTACCTGAGCAGCAACAGCAACAACAACAGCAGCAACAACAGCAGTATACCAGACAAAAGATGCTAAGGCAGCAGCAACAACACCAGCAGCAGCAGCAACAAGCACCCCCACAGCCTCAGGCTCCTCCAAACCACCTCCACAACAAGTAGCAACTGTACAGCAAAGCCAGACACAAGGACAGCCTCCTGGACATGGCATGCAAACACTGGCACCTCGGCAACCCATGTTTCAGAAACAAGGTTTGCATCAAACCCAGCAACAGACGGCAGCACTTGTACGACAGTTACAGCAGCAACTATCCAATACACAGCCACAGCAACCTTCCAATCCCTTTGGGCGCTTCTGACTGATAGATTGCCACCTGTGGATGTCTGATCCAATGCGGGCTATGTAGGCTCTACCCTATCTTGAGACAGGATTCAACACTGAGGAGATATAATTTAATATTATACCAAGAAAAGATGTATTTGTTTTCTGTGCAAAAAGGACAGGGGTAGAGCCTTAATGTCACTGTATAAAAAACTGTTTTAAGGAGGAACCTGGATGATTCAAGCAATGGGAAACTAGGATGTCTTGCTACCAATATGAAACATGGGGGAAGACATTTTGGTGTCTTATGAACTTTATCTTTTAAAGCATTTTTAGTATCTTGTTAACAAGATGATTAAATTGTCGATTTCTAATTTATTTATAAAAAAAAAAAAAAAGTAGATGATGTTGGTCTCTAGATGTTGTGGAGGACCAATGCCAATCTTCCCTTAAAAGATCAGCAGCTATAGTTAAATTATTTTCTATCCACCATTTAGATTGGTCTATTAAGTCTATTAATTTGTGTAGCCATGTGATATAACCATAGTGGGGTGAGCCATGGGCCTGATTCTACACATGGTATCCTTTTGTGTGTTTGAGTCAAGACGGCCAACGATTGAACTACAGAACTGGGAAGGGAGGAGTTGCTTAACTTATTGTGTAGGCTGAGCCATAACACCTTACTAATGCAAAGGTCCTGTTCCCCAAGGATACTTTTTTCAATCTTCAGCCACACTGGCAGCTGTCCTTTACTGAGCCATTTGGTTATTTGGGCTAACTTGGTAGCTTTATAGTACTTTAGCAAACCCGGAAGGGTGAGCCTCCCCCCCCCCCCCTTGTTTGGGTGCCATCATGGCTGACTTACTAATCCTCTGCTTTTTGCAATCCTAGATATAGTGAGAAATTGCCCTCTGAAGAACCAAAATGTCCTCAGTGTGGTCCACTGTTGAAAAGTACAGAAGAGATATAGCAGCCTAGGTAGTAAATTCATTTTTATCCTACCAAGCCACAAGATTTTATAGGAAGGCCACGTGTTGATATAATTTAGTAACTTTTTTATAAGCACAGGAAAATGTGCTCAATACATTACGCTAGATTGTCTAGGGATGAAAACGTCAAAGTATTTAAGGTGGTGATGGACCCATTTAAAGGAAAAAAAAACAGGTATGTAACGCATGCTGTTGGAGCTGAATATAGTGTTAAAATACTCTTCACTAATCTGTCACTCAGAACAAACTTAAGGTCTCAGCCATATAAACCAAATCAATTCTATCAAAGGTCTTTTCTGAGTCAAAGGAAAGTA
>JAPZIH010000380.1:912-20744 GCA_027410445.1 Discoglossus pictus
ACAGCAAACATAACAGTAGCATCAATAGATTTGCAAAACGGTATCATAATCAGTTGTGGGAGGAGGTATTGGACATATATTGCATTGCTAACAATTCTGACAAGTATATTTCTTTATACTGGATTTACATGATTTTGCAGCCTCATATATCTGTAGTCATAACCAGATATCTTACAGTGCAATTCAACGTCAGTTATCTATCTGTGTGGGGTACATGTGCGTACATATGAGGGTGTAAAGGTGTACATGGTACTCACATTGCAGGCTTTCAGACCGACCCGAGTCCACCAGGCTAGGGAGGCCCACGACTGCCGCTGGCTGGATCATGTCGCGGACTGTGGCCTCCCAACCGGGGTATGTGAATGTTTCTGGCGGCCCACCACCGGTTCCACGTGCTGCTTTGGCCTCATTGGCCATCTTCTTTTTGACGTCAATGCGGCAGTCCTGGAACCGGTGCTGGACAGACTGCCAGGTACGATTCGCATACCCCAGCGAGGAGACCTCAGCCGCGATCTCCTTCCAGGCATCAGTCCTCTGCCTGGGCCTCACTTCACTCCCACCGGTTAGGATGGAGTGTCGGGCTTGCACTCCTCTAACCAGTGTTTCAATCTCCTGGCTTGTGAAATTTGCTGCCATTTTGCGTGCAGCAGCAGCAGCTTGCTGGCCAGCCTGTGGCTGGGGGGCCTGCTCTTCATGCCCTTCGCTGCCTTCTCCCTCCATCTCTCCTCCTCTCTCTCTCTTTTTCTGACAAAACCTCCAACTCCAAGACCTGTGTGTCCACTTGCACAGCATACAACACAGTCACAGAGTTACGAATTTCACTCCCTTTTAAACTATTTGTGGCCTTGATTGTCATCTTCCTATTGGTTAATTGATTTCAGGTTTGATTTCAGGATTACGGGCTTGAGACTTGGCCGTAGCTTCTTAGTGAAGCACGTACGGGTTTGGCGGATGATTGCCCTCCAAGCCCGTAGCTCGTTATTTAAACCCGTGCGGGCTTGCATGATAGATGAAGTTAAATATCTTTATTTGCGCATTTGAGAGTAGGGGAATGTTGAGCTATTAATTCTGAAACCAAACATCACTTTCACTTTTAATAAAAGTACAGAATGGCTTTTCGATGCTACGACTTGTAAGTTAGCCCTTTACGACCCGTAGGTCTATTTTACCCATTTCCGGACTTGACGGAGGCTAATCCCGCAGCCTTTGCGGGTCTGAGGTGCTCCAAGCCCTCGGGACTTTGTCCACGGATATTTGACAAGAATTTGAAAATACAAAAATTACGGATTTGAGTATAGGGGAATGTTGTGCTATTTTTGCTAACACCTACAATCACTTTATAGTCTCCTCAGAGTGCAGGATGGCTTTATTTGGGCTTTATTATGTGCTTAATTGGTGCTAGCGGGACCTGTTTGCTGCAAGTAAGCTGCGGCTCGCTTTTAGCCTTGCAGAGAGGTTTCCCGTAGCAATTGAATAGCAACCGGGGCATTCTTGCGGCCGAAACTCTTGCGGCCGTTTTAGATCAAAGGCTTTCCTCCGGCGCGAGCGACCGCAAGGGATAACAAAGCGCCGGCCGCAAGCCTGCCGGAGCCCCCGGCCGGAAGGGAATAGAATAGCCGAATAGCTTGCGGCCGGTCCAAACATTGATTATGGTTTACAATATGCTGGTATGTTCATATTCCCAGATTGCTATGAATTGCATTGACCTCCATGGGATGTGGAAAAGCATGATCAGACAATGGGAACATTACTGTTCTGTGAAGATGTTTTCAAATACGATTGTGAGGCCTATATCTATTGACATTGTGGAATATATAATACTATCCATTGAGCTTACTTTCTGGAGGTTTGCAGATATCAATATATATGATGTGTATGGGAATGTGCGCATACTTACCATTAACGGATATCAGAGCAGGCTGTATTTGATCCAGTATGAAGAATGCGTCACGAGACATATGTTACATCACAAAGCTATCCTCTACTGTGGACTGTTGGATATTCTGTATGACAATGGGGAAGGAGAAAAGAGTTGTATTGGTTACCATAATTAAGGTACATTATTGTTAAGGTACAAAGACCTATATGTCCCAGCAATTGGGTAGTGTGCGTTGGGCAGCCGGAATAGTAAGTCTGACGATCTTTACTACCAGCATGTCCTTTGGTCAATAATACATCTTTACTCAAGTTGTGATGAAAATTAAGAACACTTTATTGAATTGGTTCAGCTTATTTAAAACCTTGCACAACACATTATAGGTAGTGGCTACCTTTAGCCAAACCCCCATCCCCCCTGGGCCAAAGGAGTAACTCGTACAATCAGTTAATTACCTCTGTCTAATCAGACAGGGCTAATCTGTGGGAACTTTTAGTCTCCGCCCCCGGGGCCGCCTTTAGGGGCGTCAACCTAATTCATTCTTGCCCAGGTAGGAGAAGGAAGAACATGTATTTATCTCTCTCTCTGCCCCTGGTTCTGGGGCAGAGAAACCCTGTAGACAGGCCATATAGTTGGTGCCTATATGTCTGACCTACTGCTGTGCATATTAGATAACCTTTGCCCTCCAAACATCTGGCACCAGTCACTCCCTGCTCATAGATGGGCCTGGTACTAATCTGTAACACATTTTCATATTTGTCCCCATAACTCACCGGTCATGCCACTCACATACCACTCACCCATCACATTGAGTCTATCACCTGATTCTCATTAAAATGAGTATAAACATCATGCATGGGGGGGCATTGTAAGGGATTTATTCATGTCTAGGGGTACATACACGTTTAATACTTATACTATACAGATGGATCTGTCACAATTATAGTTGGTTGTTATTTGTTTCAGACTTACATGGGAAGTACTCACGAATTATCGTGAGATGCGGTGCTTCTAAAACTTCTTGGGTGAGAGATGATGGATAAATACACCCCAATAAGGACTGAAGTAAGTGATAATTGTGCATAAGACATTACTCGCCTTCACTGATATTTACAGGAATTTCCTCCTCTTTAATCTCCCGGGGCTCCTCATACTGTATTTGTCTCTTCTTCCTTGTCAGACTCTGAGAGAACTGATGGTGTCACTTTGTCACTGTCTGTACAAATAAACATGAGACGGTCACACGCTGGGATTTGTTACACGTCTTGATGGTCTGTACAAATAAACATGAGACGGTCGCACTCTGGGATTTGTTACATGTCTTTATGGTCTGTACAAATAAACATGAGACAGTCACACACTGGGATTTTTCACAGCCGCTATGGTCTGTACAGATAAACATGAGACGGACACTAAGTAAGAAGATCTCACATAAATGTATTTTAGTGCGGGATCAATGTAATAGGACGTGTTCTGCTAAATGTGTAATGTAATGACTTGATATAGGGAGGACATTAATACCTCTTGGGAAAGATATGTAGGAGCCAGCAGTACAACATTACCACTCGTGTTTGTGTTGGGCTCAGACATTTCTACGGCTGGCTCCTACATTTTACTTTAAGCTTTTGTGTAACAACAGATCACAATATATATATATACACTGAGTACCCCCTCCTCGTATGATAAATACACTGATGTACACAATAAATAAATAAATAAATATATATATATATATATATATATAAGGAAAAAGAGCGATAGAAGTCCTCCACCGTTCAGTAATACAGTAAATAAATAGTACATCTGTGTTCACATTTGAATGTCTAAAGCAAATTAAAAAACCTGCTTCCAGCTCAGAATTCTGAGAAAAGCAGTTATTACACTGCATTCTGGGAAGCTGAGCAGGGACATGCAAATGTGCCCACAAATGCCTCTCTCTTTAATCCATAAACCATTTAAAACATGGCTTCCTTTAAGCTTATGTCTTCTGTATTAAACAGCTTTTATGCAAAGCCAAGGTTGGATTATACACAAGCTCAGAATCCTATCCACGTACAGCTTTTTCAACAATCAATTAATATAAATTATTTATTAAATATATTAAATGATTGTTGTGGTGAAATGCCTACCCATAAGGTCCACAACACAAGCTGAGATCCCGCTCCATGCTGATGATAGCCAGTAAGCTTGAAACAGCTGTACGTTGATAGGATTCTCAGCTTGTATATGATCCAACCTTGCCTTTGCATAAAAGCTGTGTAATACAGCAGGCATAAGCTTAAAGGAAGCCATGTTTAAAATGGTTTATGGATTGAAGAGCAAGGCATTTGTGGGCACATTTGCATGTCCCTGCTCAGCTTCCCAGAATGCAGTGTAATAACTGTATTTCTTTGAATTCTGAGCTGGAAGCAGGTTTTCTAACTTGCTTTATATATATATATATATATATATATATATATATACTAGCAAATTGCCCGTCAAAAAAAATGACGGCAATGAAATTGTAAGGTAGCTAATGTGCTGTTTGGTGTATAATAATGAAATCTAGAATACATCAATAAATGAATATACTTTACGTATTTTGAAGCATTGTGTTGTAGAGCTGCAATCTGTTTTGATGTTGCTGCAGCATTAGTGGTGTGGAGCTGCCGTGTAAGCGTGCTGAATGTGTGCAGCGTAATAGTGTGCGTGCGCGAGACCAAACCGTTAGCGTAGTTATGCGTGGTAATGTGTGGTATGCGTCTTAGCGGAATATCCGTAGGTGTTTTGTGGTGTTGTGCGAGTTTCTTGTGGTGTTTTGCGTGTTTAGAGTGCTGTAGCCTCGTTTTCGTTTTGTTTGGCGGCCATTTTTTCTGTCGCTTAGAGAATTTTTTAGTGTCTAAACTTTTATTTTGAGTGAAATGAAGGTGTAAGTTGCTTTTGTGAGGTCCTGGATGCTCCCTCTTGCTGTAGGTAAGCTTTTTATGTATGTGCTGTGTGTATTTATTGCGTTTTAATTTTTTTCATGTTCACGAGTTGAGGCCGATTTTTGCGAGGTCGTAATGAGTGTTAACGTGTCTCGTATGTTGTTTGTGTTGCGAGGTAAAGTTTGCGAGGGTCGCAGTTGGTGTGTCGTGTTGTTTGCGTTACAACGTACAGTTTGCCAGCAACTGAGGTCCTCGCTACGCGAGCCCGCAAGCGTGAGCAACGGCTCTGGCTGGCTCGCCTGCTCACAACTATATATGTGATATATATATATATATATATATGTGATATATATATATACTAGCGACTTGCCCGTCAAAAATGACGGCAATAAAATGTGAAGGCTGGCAATGCTGTTTGCCACACAATGCAAGGCTCCCCCCCTCTAGTTTGCAGGCAACACGTTGAGCGCCTTTGGCGCTCATTGAGAGCCTCTACCCCCGTCTACTTTACGACCTCGCAATGAGCACCGAAGGCTTTGCCGCTCATTGCATGCCTCGGCCAACAAACACTTTTATTACAGGCCCTGCTTTATGTCCTGTCAGGACCTTCCCAGCTTTCCTGTACATAATGCACAGCAATACATACCCTGCTTTATGTCATGTCAGGACCTTGCAGGCTCTCCTGTACATAAAGCAGGGCATGTCATGCTGTGTGTTATGTACAGGAGAGCCTGCAAGGTCCTGACATGACATAAAGCAGGACATGTAATGCAGTGTGTTATGTCATGTCAGGACCTTGCAGGCTCTCCTGTACATAACACACAGCATGACATGCCCTGCTTTATGTCATGTCAGGACCTTGCAGGCTCTCCTGAACATAACACACAGCATTACAGGCACTGCTCTTTGTCATGTCAGGACCTTCCTAGCGCTCCTCTACATAATACACAGTATTACAGGACCTGCTTTATGTCCTGTCAGGACCTTCCTAGCTCTCCTATACATAACACACAGCATTACATGCCTTGCTTTATGTCATGTCAGGACCTTGCAGGCTCTCCTGTACATAACACACAACATTTGAGGCCCTGCTTTATGTCATGTCAGGACCTTCCAAGCTCTCCTGTACATAACACACAGCATTACAGGCACTGCTCTATGTCGGCACTGCTCTATGTCATGTCAGGACCTTCCTAGCGCTCCTCTACATAATACAAAGTATTACAGGCCCTGCTTTATGTCCTGTCAGGACCTTCCTAGCTCTCCTGTACATAACACACATCATTACATGCCTTGCTTTATGTCATGTCAGGACCTTGCAGGCTCTCCTGTACACAACACACAGCATTACAGGCCCTGCTTTATGTCATGTCAGGACCTTCCAAGCTCTCCTGTACATAACACACAGCATTACAGGCACTGCTCTATGTCATGTCAGGACCTTCCTAGCTCTCCTCTACATAATACACAGTATTGCAGACCCTGCTTTATGTCCTGTCAGGACTTTCCTAGCTCTCCTGTACATAATGCACAGCATTACAGGTCCTGCTCCTGTCAGAACCTGGAGCCCACACCCGCCCCCAGCCTGGCATGTCACACACTGATGCTTCCTGCTATCCATCTCTCATAGTGATCGCTATGGTAACCCCACATGGACTGAAGCACTTCCGGTCGTGAGTAGAGTCAATGTGAGCTATGGCAGTAAAAAGTATTATATGTGATGATGATGATTAGATGAGGGTGAGATTTTGTGTGGGTGGGGGGTGAAGGTGTTTTTGTGGACTCGGTGTGTGTGGAGGGGTTTGTGCCTTAAAGGGGAATGCCCGTGTGTGGGTTTGTATATTTGGGGTGTCTTTGGGAAGAGTTGTTTATCAGCTGTTCGGTCCTGAGCAGAGTCAATTTGAGTTATGTCAGTGGGAGCTGTCAAACTGCGAGTTGTCGTCCGGCAAAGCGAGGGCCGCAAAGCGTGACGACAACTCGCAGTTAGACAATTATAATATGTGATATATATATTATACACAATATGAGGTGAGGGTGGGACCTAGCAAAGTGTCCTGGGAAAATAAATACCCAAATTTAAGTACAGATGTAGTGAAATGAATGATACTTTAAAAATATAAACTTTAATAGTATACAGTTAAAAATAGAAAAAGCGTCGCTGACAAATGTTATTTAAAAACAGGATATCTTCATATTAAGATAAAATCATAGGATGTCCAACAAAAGAGACAAATGAAAAGAATATACAAAAAATATATTCAAAAAATATATATATATATATATACCAGGACATTGTGTTGTTAAAAAAGCACAGTCACAGTGCTACACAATGTAGCCAGACTAGAAGCAAAACAGTGAGGTCCCGAATAGCGACTGCTGTCGGCTGTATAACCCCAAACAGACACTTGTCATCGCGTCTGGAGCTCCTGTGATCAGGAAGCTTCACAGCACATCATGCAGGATGCGAATAGTGTGGCGCCATCTATAGTGGACATGCTCTGTCTGTGCAGTAAGGTTTTTTTTTTTATCAAGTCTTGAATATAAGCGTACATATGTTTTTCTATAGTTTATTACATGTGATTTTACTGATGTGGATGATGTCCATCTGTCACTAAGGTCTACTCGATTTTCCACTCTTTTAAATTACGTCCCGTGTAACTTTATAAAAAATATGAAATTAACTGCCGAAATGCGTCCATCCAAAAACCACAAAAACACAACAAAAAACAAACAAAACATTAAAAAAATCACACACAGCATGGGAGGACAGCCACAACATCTGCCAGTGAGGTTGCATGCTAATTAAAGTCGAATTTTAGAAGTTGAAAATTGTTTAAGCAAGAAAAAAAATGTTGGCCGGAAAAAAAAATATAAACGATGCTACAGGACCCCGAAGCGCGCAAAACACCGTCGGGCACGTACGACTTTTGCCAGGGACGTATGAAGTAAAAAAATACACAGTTAGGAACCACAGAAAATGCTCACGAGTCGCGGAACACATAGACAAACAACACCATTTTAGAAAAAAATGATTGCGAGGTCGCAAAAATACGAAGTTAACGTCCGAAACGCGTACATCCAAAAACACAGCAAAATAAAAAAAAATAAAAAACATTTAGAAAAAAAATCACACACAGCATGGGGGGACAGCCACAACATCTGCCAGTGAGGTTGCACACAAATTAAAGTCCAATTTAAGGAGTTTCAGAACTTCAAACCTGGCTAAACGAGAAAAAAAATGGTGGCCGATTAAAAATGAAAACGCCCCCAAAGCGTGCAAAACACTGCCAGGCACGTACGACTTTTGCCACGGACGTACAAGGTACAAAAATACACAGGAAGAATGGAAAATGCTCACTAGCCATGTAGCACATAGACAAACGATGCCATTTTACAACAGTAACTTGCAACTAATAACATTATGAATCTAAAATGACGCTTTACACAACTAAACCAACTGTTTGCCCTCACACACACAGCCTTTTTCTAATGCACCGTTGGGACATTGATGACACTTTCTCCTCAGGGCAGCAACAGTCCAACTGTACATTGTATGCTGCAGGAAAATAAAAAGAGATACTTAGCTCTTCAGACTATTCATTGCTGGATATATAAATTACAAATAGGTATTGTATATTAATTTATTAAGTAACTAATTAATTATTATTTACAAAAAAAGACATATATATCTGTCTTTGTGATGAGCACCAAAGGTGCTCAGAGGAGCAAAAGTAAACGAGAGGAGAGGCTCGCTATGAGCGCCAAAGGCGCTCATTGTGAGCCAGGCGATGAGAGCCGAAGGCTCGCAATGAACCCCAAAGGTCCTCAGAGTAGAAAAAGCTTTACATGTCAAAAAGCATTGCACAGCATTTGTGTGTCAAACAGTATTGCCATAGCTTACATTTTAATTGCCCTGTCATTTTTGACAGGCATGTCACTTGTAATATAATAATACTAGTAGCTTGCCTGTCATAAGTGACATAAGAAAATATGTATGCATATAAATCCTACTCTTTCTCTCTCCCTCTCTCTAACTCTCTCCTTTCCTCCTTCTCTATATCTCTCCCCTCATTCTCTTTTGCTCTCTCCTCTTTGTCTCTGATGGAGGTGAGTTGGCTGTTGCTCAACATGCCTCTGCACAGCCTCCATGTGTGTTTGTGGCCCTTCCTCATGGGTTAGAGTAGATTTCCGTAGTGTATGTTCCCCTGGTACTTGATATATACCATGGTGTAATTTGGCAACTATTTTTTTCCCAATCTAGATGTGATGAGTGAGTATTTGCAATTTTCTTTACATTTCAGGGTCCATATGAGATCCTCTGTGAATGAGAATGGGATAATTTACCAGGCAGTTTCATGATTTTGTGTTGCAATTTATTCAATTAGTTTATTTTTAATTGCTTTATGCATGCTGCAGCAATACTTTTCATATTGACATATGCATGACCATTTCAAAATGATAAAATATATATTTTTTAATGCCCATTTTTTATTTGGGGATTGTTGTGCAATGAATTATAATGCCTTTCATTAATTTTCCTCACATTTTAAAGTCCAGTAGTGTGTTTGCATTGTCTTTTACCATGTTAAGAACTTGTCTGTAAACCCTTTTGCGGGCCCTATTTGGAGCCCGTAATATTTTTGGCCCATTTGCCATTTACGGGTTTGAGTGCAATTTAATAGTGATTCGCGATTTTATCAATTGTTTTCATTTGCGGGCTTGCGGGCCCAAGTTCAAAGGTTTATCTGAGTCGGAGTTACTATTTTGGCGACAGCAGTTACTTTTCAGCACGTAATCTGCAAATATTTGGTGGGTAGCTAAAAAGGAATCATTTAATAGCAGTAACTCTTGCGGGCTAAATTACGGGCTACAGTAACTACAATTTGGACAATTTAATGAGGCCATTGAACTCTCCGTTTTTTCTATATATATATCACTTAAAAAATGAGTCCACATGGGCCACACTATCACACGCTTTACATACAGACTTGCAGTTGTGAAAATGATACACTGTGCGCTTTATCAATGTTTCTACCCTTGTTAAAGGCTTTATCACTTCTTAAATGTTCCAAAAAGAGCCAAATATGTGGCTGTGTTTATTTATGCCATATATTAATAATCTAACTGACCTTACTAATCAAACAGCCTCATTAAATTCCCCAAATTGTACTTACAGGAGCCAGTAAAGGAGCCAACACAAGTTACTGCTATTAAATTAGCCCCTTTTTAGCTATAAAATATTTTGCGGGTTACAGGCTGAAAAATCCTACAGGTTGTCAAAATCTGAACTCCGAGCAAGCGAATCCTTGGATATATCAAGCCCAGAAAAGTTACAGTCCCTAAAATCACAAATCACTATTTCCTACAATTCCCCAAAGACGCACTTGCTTTCAAACCTGCAAATGGTAAATGTTGGCCAAAATATTGTGGGTTCAAAATAGGACTTGCAAGGGCTTTAATATAATTTAAACTTAATATAAGAAAAAAGAAGTACGATTCAAACCTTTATATTGTTCTTTTTACCACCACATCATGTGATAATAAGTGAGGATTAAAATAAGTAAAGCTAAAATATAATCAATATGACAATCGGAAACCCAATATCTATGTAGTTTCTGTTGGAGTGTTTCTGGGTCCAGTGACGGAACTTCCAGTGGTGAACCCGGTGTAATGCACTGGGGCCGGCTCTGGGGGGTGGCCCCTGTATTCTTAATTTTTTTCTTGTAATTACTTTTTTTATTGCTTCCTGGGCCACAGTGGCTCCCTTGGTCTCACCAGTTGAAACACTTGCAAAAGTCTACACTTTTGGGCAGGGAATCCCAAAAGACGTTACACACACATGACTTAATTTGGGTATTCCCTGCAGCGGAGACAAACATACCGGCAGGGGACGCATGCAAGTGTTTCAACTGGTGAGACGAAGGAGGCCCAGGAGGGGCTGGGGTGGTCAAGCCAAGATGGTGACTAGGGTGGTGAGGCCCCCAGGGACATTTTTTTAAGAAAAAAAAGAAGATATATATATGTAATATATATGTAATATACATAAATATACTATAATAAATAATTAGTTGGCACTGGACAAGGACCCAAGAGTAAGTGGGGGGCAAGGCAAAAACACAAAAAAAAATTGGCCCTAAAATCATTTTTGGCACCAGGGCCCTCCACTCACTAGCTCTGCCACTGTTTCAATCCATACAACTAAAAATAACAATACCAAAGTAAAGTTGTGATCAATTATTAAAAGATAAACAACTTTTACAAATGCTTTTACCACCATTTAACTGACAAAACACATATGGTCACCTTTTAAATTTTAATTTTCAAACATATTAGCTGTAGTTTCAATCTGTATTTTTAAACCCGAAATCACTGTGTTTATAAAACGGACAACAGTCATGTTAAAGAAGGAGAGTTTTTTTTGGAAACATAAATATCTGTTAATATCGGGCTCAGGTATTAATTAAAGGTTGGAGATACATAGATAGTGATGACAACAGTAAGGTGTTAGGAGCATGCAGAAGGATGGAAGTCTCCTAGACCTGGAATGGATCTTCAGAATGAACAAGGAATGGTCAAGACATTTTAAAATCATTCCCAGACTCTCTTTTCTGTCAGGCTCTGGCTGTTACAGAAAACAACTTAGAAGATGTGCTGATAATTGAAAACTAAGTGTAAAAATGGATACTACTTGTACCATGCATGGATATGAGTGAATATAAATAAGTGAATGGTGCAATAATATATTGTGGATAGTGGAGATACAAAATATAATTTTCTCTAAATAGTTCATTAGAGACTCACTGTTGTGAAACAAATGATTTAATATATTGGATCTGTAATAGGATATTCCCGACAACAGGAAACAATGAGGTGTGATATACAAGAAGATAGTGGGCAGTAGAGCACCAATGGTATGACTCATTGCCATGGGATAAAACAGGTTAATGCTCTCCACATAATGATCATAACTCATGGTCACCAGAAGAAACTTCTCTGCACCAGTCAAGGATACAAATATAAATAACTGTGTAATGCAAGCAAAGAAAAAAAAAGCTGTTATCTGTTATGGAAGAGCGGGTAGGGATATGTAATGTGAAATAGATTCCTTGGAATAAGTACATGTAGCCACGGACATGAGTAAATAAGAAAGAAAGAAAAAAATAGAAGAATGGTCAGTTTACCACCAAAAGTAAGCAGATCATTGTGAAGAACCAGAAAGAAGATTAAATTATATACATCTTTAAGATATCTAATATTTCACAAGCATAATTATGCTTGTTAACCAAAATAAGATTATATATATTAAAGGGGAGAATAAAATTGAGAATACCAAGGGGAACATTACTGAGCATTTCCGGTACCCCAGCCACAAGTGGTTGTTACTCGGTAAACTTACCACAGTAGATATTAAAGGAACGGTTAGCGGTAAGAACTTAGCAACTCAGTGTAGTATCCCTAAGATAAAATGAGTGGAGTAAATTGACCAAAAGGAAGGAGAAGTTGTCATGTGCGTAAGTATCTAGACTGTTACTGCATTAAAGGGGTTTTGAGGCTGGTAGGATAATTGTAGATTAATGGATTGAGAAGAGAAGAAAGTTGAATCTTGTTAAGTGATTGTTGATCAAATGTTCAATCAATTTAAAAGATAAGGAAATGCATGGGGCAAGAGATGTGTGGAGAGATTGGAACATTAAATGTCATCTTCTGAATTGCTGTTTTTGGTGGTTGTGAAACACTAGGGCCCCTGTTCAATTGCAGTTACCTTTATACCTGCCGTAAGTCTGCAGGCTTGAAATTTGAAACAGTTACGGAGCGATTCCATTCAAAAAGCCTGCAACTACCTGGCAGAAAGCCTAAACCTTAAACCATGAACCCGTCAGTAGCAGTTCAGAGCATGATCATGATCAATTACATAAGCCTGTAACTCCCGATGTAAAAATCAGCCAATAGTAAATGAGACCATCATCATGACTTCAGTAAAACATGGAGGTTACACATCAATCAAATAGCGTTTAGAGGTCCGATATGCGATCAGACTCGTAATCCGGCAATGTACAAAATAATAAAAATGAATGACGGTACTGTTCTAGTCCATGTGGGAGGCCTGATATGTATTAACTCCTTGATTCTCGAGATCGATATGACACCAAAATTAAACATAAAAACAAATAATTTTTTATTGGCAGATTTATGAGCTTGAGACTGTTTTGCAATTAATTCTAATGTCTTTCATCGCTTTCCCCATATTTTAAAGTGCCGTATTGATCTTTTATTTGCATTTACAGTGCTATGATCAGGTGTTTAACCCCCTTGTGAGTCCTATCTGGTACGCATAGGATTATCTTCTACATTTGCCATTTACTGGTTTGAAAACATTTGCGGGCTTGAGGAATTGTAGCCATTGAATAGCGATTTGTGATTTTAACGATTGTAACTCTTGTGGAAAGATCAAAGGCTTTGCTGGGTCGTATTTACTGTACATATCTGGTATCCACCTGCTCAGAGGTTCAATATTGTTTTATCATTTAAATGTGGGTTTATTTTTTAAAAAGAAGGAACATTTTTTTTTACATTTTATTAGTTATATTACATTTTATCTTTTGAACATCAAATATAGTAATAACAACAAAACCACATACCCTGTAGACCTCATTGGCAGACAAATATGACTCATAAAGTTAAGTATGAACATTGGAATGGACAAGACCGAAAAAAGGTAATTAGTTTAGTATTATATACTCTTCCCTACCATGCTGCTTTAGAAAATGATTTTTAATAAGTTCAGTTGTCTCCTCAGTGCTGACTTTACATCTTTATTTTTCAAGCTATAAATCAGAGGGTTTAGCATTGGGACAAGAGCCGTGTTAAAGAGAGAGTAAAGTTTGTTGGACTCCAAGCTGTCTGTAGAGATTGGTCTTATGTATTGGCAGAAGAGAGTCATATAGAGAAGAAGGACGACCGTGAGATGTGAGGAGCACGTGTAGAAGGCTTTACTCCTCCCGGTGCTGGAACGGATCTTCAGGATGGTGCCAATGATGAAAACATAAGAGATGAATGTTAGAGAAGATGGAGTGAGAAGGTTAATGAACATTCCTTCTGTGAGGATCAGCATCTCTAGAACAGAGGTGTCACTACAAGAGAGCTTCATGAGTGGTACTAGGTCACAGAAAAAATGGTTGATTATGTTGGATACATAACAGGAATATTCTGCCAATAGTATACTATAAGGTATGAAATGAACCACTGAGACCAAGCAACAGACAACAACCAACAGAACACAGACTCTATATCTCATGATCATTGGATAATGTAATGGGTTACAGATGGCCACATATCGATCAAAGCTCATTGCTGTAAGTAGGAATAGTTCACTGACCACCAAACATGAAAATATAAACATCTGTGACATGCAACCAAGAAAAGACACTGTGTTATCTCCAGTTACAAATGCCACAAGGGTAGAGTGTAGCGTGACGGTGGCAGATGACATGTCAAGGAGGGACAAGTTCCCCAAGAAGAAGTACATGGGAGTGTGCAGAGGAGGATCCAGACAGATGAGTAGAAGAATAGTCAAGTTACCACCAAGAATGATGAGATAAATCAGTAAAACCAGAAGGAAAATTGGAGTCTGTAGCTCCGGGATGTCTGATATCCCTTTCATGACAAAATAATTCAAAAGGGTCAGATTCTTCTGGTCCATGCCTTGTTTATTTTCATTACTGAAGTTCCTCATTAGAACTGAGTTTTTTTTTTGTTGCTATTACTGTAAAATCTATACAGATTCTACAATATAAACAAAGTAAAACAAATAATAAATTGTTAATAAAAATTCCGATAAGTCAAGTATATGTAATCTACAATAATGCTGTAAAATACATAATGATCCCTTAGGACCCAAACATCTAATGTAGAATATATAAACCTAATGGAAACTAAATGTTTAAGTATGTCTAGATATCTAAGACTATCCTGAAGACTTATTAAACTAACGCTTTTTATTTTGATAGAAATGGCAGTTTAGTTGGGACTACTGGTTCATATCTGACCTCTATGTTGCTTTGGAGTAGTGAAGTCCACTGTTTTCTTGTTGTACAAACTAAATACAGATGTACTCTAAGTGACCCAACCACCACTTCTGTTCTCAACCCACAAGCATTCCGTCTATAAGCAAGAGGACAATATTGAGGTATGTCTGGAAAAGGATGATTTTAGCTTTAATGCTACATGTGACACTGTATAATACCGTACTACTGGCACTATATAACATTCTAGAAAACAAAATGTTAGTAATTATTAACTGATGTTGTCATTAAATCAATGGAATTGACTTACCAAAGGGTGCTATGGTTTATCTTCACATTTCACCCATTCATGGCCTTGGAGCATAAGCTGATCAACCTCTTTGTATACCTTGGCCAATATTGAACTTCCACTGCCATTTGTAGCTGAATCAACCTAAAAAAATGTTAGTAGACATTGTTATCTTACTTTGCACCACATTTAACTTATTATTGCCTAAATCATATTCATAGATTTGGATTTTTAATATGAGATTCCATTTTATGTAAAATTGTTTAGCATAACTTACACTTTGTTTTTCTAAAAATGTATTGTTATGCATGTTACAGAAAGTGTGAAACATAAAAAACACATAAAACACATAAAAATGAAGCACAGTTGAAGCAACATTGATTTGAATTCCCAGCTTACATCTGATTAGCATAATATGCTCTGTGCTTTACTATATCAAGAAAAATTTAATCCACCATATCATAAGATAAGGATGTACTGCTTTATACACATATAAATACATAAATATTCACATCAATAATAAAAAGACTGAAATCACATTTTTTTCAATATTGGCCTTTGAATAGCAAAAATTGTGATTTAATATGATTTAAAAATAGGAAACAATTCAACAAAGCTGTTGGAAAAGCCAGTAGGATACTTGGTTGTAAGATGAATTAGTAGAGGACAAAGGTCACTCTATAGACCTCTGGTCAGATATCACCTAGATATTTTGTCCAGTTCTAGAGATCAGATCTCCAAAAGGATATTAATAAATTAGAGACAATTCAAAAGAGGGCAACTAAAATGGTGCAGGGTCTAAAAGAGAGAACTTATAAGGAGACTCCACAACTTTATTGTGTATGGATTAGACCAATTAATGTTGTTGCTCTGTAGAATGGGTTGCTCCATTAGACTGCTTATGTGATATTACATGTTACTCATTCAGTTTTCATTTAGTTTTGTACATGTATGTATATGTCACATTTTATCTAAACTAATAAGCTATATAGAGCTGTAGGTAATGGAAGTGCTATGTTTAAAGTGTTAGGCTCTCCTCATCCCTGAGAGATAACATTTCAGGGGACCGGCACTAGTACTAAACCAGGTGTGAAAACAATAAGTAAGAGGTGAGAATACGATAGAAAACCCTTCAAAGATATCACATGATTAAATAAATTATCTTCAAGAAAAGGAGAATGCAAAAGAATTGAATCTAGACGATAGAAGAGATTCGGGGTAATGTGATAAGTACTGCTTTACAGAAAGGGTAGTAAATAATGTAACAGATTTCCCAGTGGAAGAGGTTAGAAACAACATAGTTTAAGGAATTCAAGCATGCCAGGATAAGCATGAGGTTGATTAAGCCAAGGTTTTAGGAATAGATGATATCATGTTCCCGTCTTGCATGATTCCTACATGTTGTGGTATGTTACATGCTTCTCAAACGTGGAGTTTTTACTTAAGAGATCCTTTCAGACCTGTACAAAAGAGCTAAACCTGTAGTGTAAGTTATAGCCCATCTATAGTGCTCAGTAATGATTGTCCCTCACTTACCTGCGGCCAGTACAGTCATCCAGTGACTTTACATCACCGATCACTGTAGAGGTTTTATAAGATTTCTTATGGGCCCCTAGAGGTATAAAATACCTAGAGGTTCTCATCTAGAGCTTGTGTCTTGGGAAGGTGATTATCCAGAGACCAATCTTTCAGCCAGTCTAAGATTAAAGGAAAAGTGCACATTAAAGGAAAATAAACACCTCAGCGCCTGGTCTACTTAAAGGGACACTGAGTGTTTTGTTTACATATACCTTTATTTAACTAGGTTTTATTAGCAATTAAGTTTTTCTCAATGCAATTTTCATATCAAATGTAAAGTTCACTTACTTGTAAGAGATCCACAGAGTAACAGTTTCTCTGTGTCTGTATCCATCCCTTTCTCCCTGCAGGCTGCCATTTTGCTTACCTATGACCTGCAACACTCCATTTGTGACCTGAGGACCCTCCTACTTCTAGTGACATGCTGTGTGCTATAAGCTGCAACTAAAACAAAACAAAAAAGCATGCTCACACTGCAGAATAATTTAAATGAATAGTTAATCTCTTAAACATTGTATATTTTAAACTCCACAAACTTGGCCTTTATAGATATGAATATGTGAACCTGAGACTACAATGGCCTTATAAACAAAAACAGATATTAAAAATCTTAGCAATAAATCATTTTTAAAATGTAGATCCTTAATATGGATTTTTTTGTATGTTAAGATATTTTCTTTGTTGGGCTTGAGATGGTGCAACAGAGACAGCATAAGTGGAGGGGCATTTGACCGGGCTCAGTGCAGGGTAGGGATTGGTGGATATGGCCAAGGGGCGGGGGAGAGGAGGTGATATAGGGGAGTGTTTTCCTTCACTTTTTTCACCCAGTCAGTTGGAAGCAGTAGAAAAGCTGCTATCAGGATGGCTTCTCCAATAATGAATTCCCTTGTTGCCCAGCTAAGGGCCCAAGTTGCTATAAATGACCAGGATTGGCTCAATACATTGTTGGACGCCATAAGGCAAGCTAATGCACTAGAAGATGAACAGGACCAGGCTGGAGAGGCAGTTGCTGGGTAGATTGAGCAACAAGCTGGGCAGCCAAGAAGGAGATCAAGGCCACATGAGGAGCATAGCCCAGTGCCAAGTACACCCAGGAATCGTGTGGCAAGTGGGGCAACGCATGGTAAGCAGCCTGTGAAGAAGAGGAGGACACCTGCGTCTCATGGACACTCCCTGAGGAGGAGGATTGTGATGAACACTCTCCCCCTGGTTGCTAGTTTACCCGAAGAAGAGGAAGGAAGCCCTCGTGGTCAAGAGCAGGTTGGAAGCAAACAGGAAAGGCAGAGCAGCACAGCGGGGGCTCATCGGAGGTCCAGGCTCATGAAGAGCAGGGTGAAGAGGCTATTGCGTGTATCAATTCGCAAAAGAAGATCCGGCGCACCGTTGGGCTAAGCGGTGACATTGGGAGAGGTTGCACAAGCAGCATCTGAGGTCTATAGAGGGATAAGGAGCAGGGGAGGAGCCGATTGAGTAGCGCAGCTGAGATCTGCAGGAACAACGGAGCCAGAGAGCAGGGGAGATAGGATGGCAGCATTTGAGAGGTCTGAGGTACGCAGAGCAGTGGGGCAGCAAGGGGAGAGGAGGAGGAAGGATTTACCAGGAGGCAGTGAGGAGGATGTCATTAGAGGAAGGTAATGTGAGTGGAGGCAGGGGCACAGGAGGATGTAGAAATAACTGGAGAATGTAGCAGCAACATCAGCTACAGTAAGTACAAAAGGCACTAGGAGTTTTAGAGCATGAGGGCCACAATCTTGAGGAGGATGGAGAGAGCTGCAGTGAGCAAGCTAGGAAGAGAGGGAACATGGGGGAACATCAGAGAGGGAGCTGTGATAATCTGAGTAGTGATTTGTCTACTGTGCCCTGTCCTATTTCTACATTTCATGACCCAGGTGATCACACAGGAATGCATGGTCTGAGAATGATCTGCAAGAAGCACCATTGAGGATTCATGAGGAGTGGAGGCAAGCAGAAGACAGGGGTTCACCGCACAGATCCATGACACCTGAGTTCAGGAGGAGATCAGGAGTTACACCATTGGATGTTACTCATAGAAGGGGTAAGGACCAAAGGCACACGGATTCTTGTTATTATTCTTCCAGGAGGTCACTGGCAAGAGAAAGCAGGAATAGGCTGTCTGCCTCACTACACCACAGGGGCGGATATCATGTGTCACCGAGAAGGAGCCCTCGTTCTACTGATTGTGGTGAGCATAGGAGAGGAGGAAGGAGAGTAGATAGAAATGACTATAGTTACAGGCAGGACAGTGATCGGGAGAGAGGACTGCCCTCAAGGGAAGAAAGAAGGGTACAAAATTCAAGGTCTGAGAGATCAGAACGGACTGCTACCAGGACCAATCAAAGCCCACCTGTTCGGCAGGGAAGGGGCAGGAGTAGAGACAGGAGTAGGGAACTTGCAGCGTAGCATTTGCCCTGGGGTGGCATGGGTGGGACAAGGAGCAGCTGGGGGGGGTAGAGCATACAGGCCAATATTCCAATAGTGCAAGGGGTTAAGTGCCAGAGGTGGAGGTAGTGACTACAGAAGAGGGGACTGGAGCAGGTAAAGTTAGTGCTAAAGCAGGGGATGGGAAGGGAGTGATTAAGGTAGCAGATACGCCATTAAAGAAGTTGGCAATGTGCTTGATTGGGCCAATAGGGGAGCATGTAGCCAAAGAGTTAAAAGAAAACAGTTAGAAAAGGGAGCTCATATATATATTCTCGCTGATCCCTTTGGATAACTTAAAAATTAAGCATGATGAGAAGAAAAAGGACGCAAAGAAAGAGGAGGAGGAGTGTAGAAGGAGATATAAAAAGATTCCAAAACCTTTTTGCAATTGGTTACAAGCATATGTCATGACTGATCTGAGTGTGGAAATACATATCCTCTTGTTTGATGTTTCAGGAAATGGAAGCTTCAGAAGCTGGAGAAGGTGACTATAAAAGGGGATGAGCCCGGTGTAGTTAAAAGAGATGGTGGGTTGGTTAAAACAGTAATGTAGATTAGCAGATAGGAAGGAGGATGCACAATTATTGTTTGCAGGTTTCACTAAAGGTTTTGTGATCCCGTCAGTAGTTAGACTCTTTGGAAGTTGTCCTCCCAAACTAATATCAGCATGTGTCACTGAAGAGGAGGTAGAATGGCAGGTCTTTTTGCCCCCCCCCCCG
>JAPZIH010000381.1:0-27736 GCA_027410445.1 Discoglossus pictus
GTTGGATTGATATTCAGGGCGTGTTTATATCCAAAAGTTCACCAGCGCCGGACAGAACTTTGGGCTTTTGTTAGTGACACAGAAAAGGTCAATTTATTGCAGAAATAAATAAATATCATTCCAATTAGTTGTATTTAAGTGAGTGGAAGTGTTAGGTAATGTCTGTCTAGGACCATTTATTAACTTTGAATAAATAATAATAGAGACTTTTAATAATTCTATAATTTAGGCCAACTGGGCATGCTCTTCTTCTTTATCCCCCTCACTTTGAGGGTTAATAATTCATGTTCCTAGATGAAGCGAGAGGGGGAGGGGTTCTTTATAGATAACCCAGCTTATCCATCTGTACAGTAGTTGTCTTCGCTGTCACTTTAAGAAGAATTGTGCCCTCTCTGATTTCCATAATAATGTGGTGAGAGCATAAAAATAATGTATGTTAATGGAGAGAGGTCACGTGTTATATGCGTGTCAGTCACGTGTTCAGCTGCTGAGTAATCCGTGATATAAATTATATCAGGATACAGTATATGTCGGACACAAAGGACACATAGCATCTCAGGGTATTATTATTATTATTATTATTATTATTATTACTTCCCTCTTCTGACTCCCCTTTTGCCTGTCTCTCTGCCCCTTTACCTGTCTCACTGGCCATGTGTCTGTCTCTCTGCCCCTTTGCCTGTCTCTCTGGCCCTTTTGCCTGTCTCGCTGACCCTTTGCCTGTCTCGCTGACCCTTTGCCTGTCTCGCTGGCCCTGTGCCTGTCTCACTGACCCTTTGCCTGTCTCTCTGGCCCTTTTGCCTGTCTCTCTGGCCCTTTACCTGTCTCACTGGCCATGTGTCTGTCTCTCTGCCCCTTTGCCTGTCTCTCTGGCCCTTTGCCTGTCTCTCTGGCCCTTTGCCTGTCTCTCTGGCCCTTTGCCTGTCTCGCTGACCCTTTGCCTGTCTCGCTGACCCTTTGCCTGTCTCGCTGGCCCTGTGCCTGTCTCACTGACCCTTTGCCTGTCTCTCTGGCCCTTTGACTGTCTCTCTGGCCCTTTTGCCTGTCTTTCTGGCCCTTTCCTGTCTCTCTGCCCCTTCGCCTGTCTCTCTGGCCCTTTGCCTGTCTCTCTGACCCTTTACCTGTCTCTCTGGCCCTTTTGCCTGTCTCGCTGACCCTTTGCCTGTCTCTCTGGCCCTTTGCCTGTCTCTCTGGCCCTTTGCCTGTCTCTCTGGCCCTTTTGCCTGTCTCGCTGGCCCTTTTGCCTGTCTCACTGACCCTTTGCCTGTCTCTCTGGCCCTTTGACTGTCTCTCTGGCCCTTTTGCCTGTCTTTCTGGCCCTTTCCTGTCTCTCTGCCCCTTTGCCTGTCTCTCTGGCCCTTTGCCTGTCTCTCTGGCCCTGTGCCTGTCTCTCTGGCCCTTTGCCTGTCTCGCTGGCCCTTTTGCCTGTCTCACTGACCCTTTGCCTGTCTCTCTGCCCCTTTGCCTGTCTCGCTGGCCCTTTTGCCTGTCTCGCTGGCCCTTTTGCCTGTCTCACTGACCCTTTGCCTGTCTCTCTGGCCCTTTGACTGTCTCTCTGGCCCTTTTGCCTGTCTTTCTGGCCCTTTCCTGTCTCTCTGCCCCTTTGCCTGTCTCTCTGGCCCTTTGCCTGTCTCTCTGACCCTTTACCTGTCTCTCTGGCCCTTTTGCCTGTCTCGCTGGCCCTTTGCCTGTCTCTCTGGCCCTTTGCCTGTCTCTCTGGCCCTTTTGCCTGTCTCGCTGGCCCTTTTGCCTGTCTCTCTAGCCCTTTTGCCTGTCTCGCTGACCCTTTGCCTGTCTCACTGGCCCTGTGCCTGTCTCTCTGGCCCTTTGCCTGTCTCGCTGGCCCTTTTGCCTGTCTCGCTGGCCCTTTTGCCTGTCTCACTGACCCTTTGCCTGTCTCTCTGCCCCTTTGCCTGTCTCTCTGGCCCTTTGCCTGTCTCGCTGGCCCTTTTGCCTGTCTCGCTGGCCCTTTTGCCTGTCTTGCTGGCCCTTTTGCCTGTCTCACTGGCCCTGTGCCTGTCTCTCTGACCCTTTGCCTGTCTCTCTGGCCCTGTGCCTGTCTCTCTGGCCCTTTGCCTGTCTCGCTGACCCTTTGCCTGTCTCGCTGACCCTTTGCCTGTCTCGCTGGCCCTTTGCCTGTCTCTCTGACTGTTTCTCTCTGTTGTTCCTGGAAGGCCGGAGAGGTATCCTGTGAACATCTAGACAGGCGGTGCGCCGCAGCGCCCTGCAGCCACCCGGGCAGAGCCAGCGGTCAGTGCTGCCCCAGCTGTGAAGGTGAGAGGGCCCGACACAGACGCACAGACTCATGGGACACGGTATAATGATACCATAGAGGGGTCACACTAACTCCATGACCCCTGAACTTTTCTGCATCGCACCTGATATATTTTATACTTTGCGCCTTATTAAGTCAACAAGTAACAATATTAGTAACAATATATAGAGGACTCCATATTGTCTTTGTTGCATCTCTCTGAGAGCTGGATTAGGAAGGTGTTTTGTTATCAATTCATGGAGGGAGGAGGATGACAGGAGGGACGTGTTTGTTAGATAACTGGATCTGACTGCATTTGACACCACACCCCTTCCCCTCTCAGGCCCAATTAAACAGCTTGCATCAATAGATACAAGCACTGCTCTGCAGAAATGTACATGTCTTTCTCACACTCTTAACTTCTTCCAAAGTATCATGGATGCCCCCAGGGCTCAGTAGTGGCATCAACATATGAGGAAAGTTGTTACAGTAATATGGAGCTGCCCAGGGTGACTTATCATTGCTCTCCTCCCTGCAGTGTGTGACTTTGAGCGCGTGCTGTACACTGATGGACAGACCTTCAAGCCCCCTGGACATGGACCCTGCCTGCAGTGCACCTGCACGGTGAGACCCCCAGCCCCCTCACTGCCCATGTCTGGGAAATCTATATTGTTGAAGATGATGTATAGGAAGTTCCATCTTGTCTCACTAGAGTCCTTTCTGCAACTGTAGAGCCTCAGGGTGGTGTTTATATGAAACTAGCGACTTGCCCGTCAAAAAATGACGGCAATGTGATGTATATGTTTGTCAAGTTGTTTAGTTATTAACATATATTTTTGACACTTGTAAGTATTTTAATATGAACGTGTATTTTTGTAAAATGTTGATGTAATGGTTTTTTAAAATGTAATTAGTATCTGAAGAATTGTTAACTTGAATATACATTGAATGAATAGGAAAGCAAAAAGTAAAAAGCCTTCTTTAAACGTCACGAATTTTAACATGAAGTTTAAACTATATGTAAGCAATAACCATCAAAGTATATATTTTTAAACTTGAACTTTATTTTTTATGTAAGTTTAGAAGTTGACAAAACATTGGTATAATTTTGAACATTATAAACAGGAACATAGTGAATACATTTTGTAACCTAATTTTTTATTAAAAGTATTAACATTTGAATGTAAAAAGAATTGACATTTAAATTAATCAGTATTAAAATTCAATTTCTATCACAATAATTGTTAACTTGAATATACATTGAATGTAGAGGAAGGCATACAGTAAAACTCTTCTTAAAACGTATGTAATTAAAGTAATTTATTACTGAGCACATAAACTGGCGATAAACATTAATGTAGGTAGTAATCTTAAGATAACAGACAATATTTACATTGTGACTTAAAAGGTGCTTGACCTCTTAACATCCACTTTGTAATCTGTTAAATGAAATAACTTGAAAATATATTTTTTAAACTTGTAACATTAGAAACATTAACATAGTGACTTAACATTTTAACATAATTTTTACTAACAATGCAAGGCAAGTATTTTGTGAGGCAAATCATTCATAAACATGACTTCCATTAATTATGACTGAATTAAACAACCAATTGTTATGTATTTTTGCAATGCTTTAAAAAAATCTTGGCATCTTTAATTTGTATCCTTCAAAGTTATAGTACTTCATAGTAGACAATGTTTTTAGTAAAAATACGTCCATCTTCTAATAAATCACCTTGACTTTCATTGTTTTCAATGTAAACTTTAATAGCCTGTGGATTTTTGCACCGTGACAACGCAACGTACAATTGACCATGTGCAAAAACTGGTTCTTCCAAGAAAATACCCACAGATTTGAAAGTTTGACCTTGTGATTTATTAATGGTCATGGCAAATGCCATAATAATGGGAAATTGTCTTCTTTGAAGTATAAAAGGGAGACTACTTTCACTTGGTGCTAAATCTATTCTTGGTATGAAAACTCTCTCTCCTTTATGGGTCCCAGTTAAAATTTCAGCATCTATAAAATGGTCCTTTAATTGTTGAACAATTAATCTTGTGCCATTGCATAGGCCTTTTTTGGGGTTCATATTTCGCAGTAACATGATAATTGCACCTTTCTTTAGCTGCAAAATATGTGGTGGCATTCCAGAAGGAGTTAAAGAGTTTATGAATTCAGTCGAAAAGTTAGCCTGACTTTCATTGTCATCAGCAAGTACAGAATCAGCACTGTGATAATTTCTTTGTGGTGCATAATTTTTTTTTAAGATTTCATTATTGAGGATTAATGCATCTTTATTTTTACACGTCAGTATGACTTGGTTGGCAAGCTCGGAATATTCTTCGTTATTTATGCTCCCTTCAAATATAGCCGATATAATATCTTGTTGACAAATCATATGAGGTGGGATCTCTACAGTGTCATCAGGTAAATGTAGTATTTTTTCTGTTCTGCCTTCTCCAATTTTAATAAGCCAATCATTGAAATCAGTTTGGCCTTCTGATCTCATATTTTGTTGCAGTTGAAGATGGGTAAAATGTTTCCATACTGTACTTGACTTTATACATGTTTCAATAATGTCTGTTCGATTTCCATGTACAACGACAGGTAATGTTTGTCTAAAATCGCCACCCAACAACATTACCTTTCCACCAAATGGAAAAATATTCTCCATGACTTCACGAAGCAAACGGTCAATACATTGGAGGGCATAGCATGACATCATTGTGGCCTCATCTATTATAATTAATTTACATTTCTTCAATTTCTTTGCTTGTAAGGATGTCATGCGAATATCTGACACAGAATTTTCCAAAATAGGCACTGGCAGTTTAAATCCACTATGAACAGTTCTTCCACCTTCTAATAAAAGTGCAGCAATTCCAGTAGTGGCAAACGCCATTGCTATTTTTCCTTGTGCTCGTACTGAACTCATTAATAAATTGTACAAATATGTTTTTCCTGATCCGCCAGGTCCATCAAGATAGAAATAACGCTCTGTCACCATGTCATCATCTATAGCATTTTTAATGGCATGAAATGCTTGCAATTGTAGTGTATTTAAAGTTGCAAGTCTTTCTTCTGTTCTTTCTGCTTGTAGTTGAATGTCATAGTCTTCAAAGTTAATGTCATCTATAAGACCTGGATCAGGCAAATTAAAACTTGCACAACTTAATCCATGAGTTAAAAAGACTTCTTGGATTTCCATTAACGCTTTTAAGTGTGCAATGGGTTCATTGTATCGTCGCATAAAGTCTTCAGCCATATTACTTTTAAAAGTCTCCCACAAAGCTAATGCATTTGGAGCATTTGAGAAGATACAAATAAAAGCAAATTGTTCTCTCATCTGTCGTGGCATTTGACATTGTGCTGCTTCTTCTAAACATCTTTCCCACTCTGTATCATCAGTGAGTAAGTTTCTATGTCTTGCAGCTAAATGGAAGGATTCATATACAATGTCATTAACAGTTCTTAAGTGTTCAAAACTTTGTGCTCCAGGAACATTTAAAAGTAATATCCGTAAGCAAAAACGTTCCACATCTCTTGGACTGACTGTGTAAATTCTTGGAATAATTTTATTGCCTCTGGTTTTTCTTGGTCTCCATAATCCATTCACAAAAACATAGTGATATGGAATTTCAATATATAAGTATTGTGTTGCTTCAGCATCAGTGGAATTTAATGCAAACCATGCAGTTAGTGTAGTGTGACGATCTTCACTTTGGGCCAATGCATTCATTTCATTTCCAGCATGGAAATAGACTAAATGTCGTTGTGGCAAATGTACTGCTAACCTATATACTGCATGTGATCTATCATGCATTTCAAATTTTAAAAGCCGCCACATAGCTTCTGGCGCACTGACATAGCGAGCATCTACATGAGATGCAAGTTCATCATGTACTAACTCACTAATTTCAGGGTTGTCTGCACTTTTGACGACTACAGTAGCTGCATCGTAACCTTTGTAAATATATTTGTAGACATATTTAATGGATTTGATGGAAGTGCAGGCTTCTACGTTGATGTGGGCGTTGTACTTCATGAGTAAATGTGGATTGTAGGGTACTACATATCTATTGTCCACTTTTTTTCCACGAATAATGGCACTATCTCCTTCTCTTCTTTTATAAAGTGGATATCCATCACAATTGGCATAGGTTTTGTCTCTATAATCTTTTGGAAATTCTTTGGAACATTTATTATTTTCCATACATGGTGATTGTGGATTAAGGTCACCACAGGGTCCATGAATCATGCGATGAGTAACAATCTCATATAGTCTACCATATAGTTCCGGATCTGGTAGTTCAGCAACAATGACTGCATCCACTTTGTCTGAAGTATCTAATTTATCTTTGTCTTGAAGTATTATTAGAAGATGTGCATGTGGAAGGCCTCTTTTTTGAAATTCAATGGTATATACATAAGCAAGACATTTGCCAAATAACTGATTTATAGTGAAGTCACGTATTAATTCATTTAATTTAATCTTAAAAACTCTGGCTACTAAATCTGATCGATCTGAAGCAGTTTGTCCAAGAAGTAGATTTAGTGTAATTTCTGGCCATTGTGGATTACATGTAAATGTCACAAATAGATCGGGTTTGCCAAATTTTGTCACAATAGCCATAGCATCATTGTATCTTTCTCTCATATTCCGAGGAGATCCTTGAAAGGAAGATGGTAAAATGATGGCTTTGCCAGCTGTCATGTCTCTGCTTGTAGCCACGTCAGCAACATAGTCCATGAGTCCAGAATATTGTTCTACACGGAGTTTATCTTGTTGATATTTGATAAAGTTTAAATTATTTGCCTCAACTTGCAAATATGAATCAATAATCCATTGTTGTGTTAGTTTTCCACCACATAAAATTGGATTAAATACATTGCGAATGGCAATTTGAGCTACTTTAAATTCAATCATAGAAACATTATTTCGGATTCTGGCTTTAGCATTTGGGTAACTGGGAAGAGTTAATTTTGGTTGCCAACCTGCTTCTCCGTGTGGGAAAAAGATGGGATATGTCATTGGATCTAAATTTGGACTTAAGATACTCATATTAATAAACGGTTGGTCCTCATTTCTAGGATATATTCGAATGTCTCTTTGAAATGGTGGTTCTCCTTCATCATTCTGAAACACCATTGCAACCTCATTTGTTGTTGGCAAGTTATAACGACGTTTATCAGTATGTCTGTCTCTTTTAAGCACCATATTAACCTTCGGCATTGGTAATTGATGTGTTTGTGAATGAAGTAGTTGTTCATTTTCTACTTCTGCCAATTTTTTATAAGCTTTACTGTAGCGATTGTTGTCCATAATGTTATTTAGCTCTATGAAAACAGTGGGTAAGCATTTTTTATTGTCTTCCATCTGCATACGTTGGTCAACAGCTTCCATTGTATCTAGGACATATAGTTGAGCGAATTTTCTTTTATTTCCTTCCTCTGGATGTAAATGGGAAGTGCAATGATAAATTTGTCCTTGGACTTTAAAACAGTAAGGACCATGTCCTGGTACATTAGCAGCTAATGTTGCCCCCATGGATGCAAAGGATATGGCACTATTGTAGGATCTTATGTTTGTCTTAAAATTTTTGTAGTTTGGAAAAGTAGGTTCAGTCATAATATTTTGTAAATAAATTGGAAATTCTTTCCTTTCTGGAAGTTTGAACTTGCCTTTTTGACAACAACTAATAAATTGTCCATCTCTGGGTCTCTCCTGTTTAAAATAATAAGCCTCACAAAACTGACATTGAGTAGTCATGTCCCCACAACTATGAACCTCTACTGCTAAAGACTTGAGTAGAGGACAATTTGCAAAGCATATAGGATTTTGACTTTCATATTCATCAGGTGAAATGTCATATAATGTTTCAACAACAGGTTCTAAATGTTTTGTTTTTTTCGTTGCTTTTCTTGGTATATGTTGTATTGTTTGAGGTAAAATGTCATGTAATGTTTCATGAAACGGTTCTAAATGCTTTGTTTTCTTTGTTGCATTTTTTGGTATCTCTTGTATTTTTTCTGGTAAAATGTCATCTGATGTTTGAGCAACAGGTTGTAAATGCTTTATTTTCTTTGTTGCTTTTTTTGACATATCTTTAATTTCTGCAAGTGACAGTCTTTTGCTTGCAATTCTTTTGCGTTCTTTTTCTCGTCGAATTTCCTTCTTCTCCGGTGTCTGCTGGCTGTCTGCTCTCTGTCGTCGTTCTCTAGCTTGGCGTCTTTTCTTTTCTTGTTTACTCTCATTATCAGCCATGTTAATCTGTAAAAATAAAATAATGTACCATTAGTTTACTTTGAGATGTTAAGTTGTTTTTCATGACATATAGTTATCAATAGTGTGTTAACATTTTATAGTTAATCAATTTCAATGCGGTCAATTGAATAAAAGTCTAAATAAGGCCATCAGATAATTATTTAAAGAAATTTTTATTTATTAAACATGTATCCAAAAGCAAGTGTTTCAGTAACTAAAAAGGTATTTTCGATAAGATGTTATGTCCTTATTTACAGCACTATTCAATTTGTCAAATGGCAATTAAATTAGGGTTTAGGACTGGAATGTTACAATGACAAATTGTATAGATTCTGTGTTTTTAGACTTTTTTGGACTATGCCAATTTATTTTTTAAGTTTACATTGAAGTTTGTATTTACTGTTAAAGATTATTGGCCCTAAAAGACAAATAAGAGATAGATGATAGATATTACTTTTTATACTGTACCTTGGTTGAAGTTTGATTTCAAGCAAAATTCTTTGTTGGTCCTGTGTTGAACTGAAAGCCTTCGTCCGATGGTCTGGTCCTGTGTTGAAAGTCCTCGTCCAATGGTCTGGTCCTCTGTTGAAAGTCCTCGTCCGCTGGTCTGGTCCTCAGTTGAAACTCCTGGTCCGATGTTCTTGACGCAGTATCTGATATAAAATAAAAATGAAAATGTAATTTTATTTGAATGTATTTGTATGAACTAAAAAATGACATTATTTCTTTGTTTTTCAACAATCCCGTTTGGTGCCCACCACTTTTGGTATGCTTATTTAGGCCTTTTTCTAAGGCTTATAGATTGTTAAACATAAAATAAGAATCTAAATGTAGTTTGGTATGTGTTTGTGTGAGTTTTTATACAATCCTGTTTGGTGCGCACCACTGTTGGTATGCTTATTTAGGCTTCTTTCTAAGGCTTATAGGTTGTTAAACATAAAATAAGAATCTAAATGTAGTTTGCTATGTGTTTGTGTGAGTTTTCATACAATCCTGTTTGGTGCGCACCACTGTTGGTATGCTTATTAATGTTGTTTTGTAATGCTTATAGGTTGTTAAACATAAATAAGAATGTAAATGTAGTTTGCTATGTGTTTGTGTGAGTTTTCATACAATCCTGTTTGGTGCGCACCACTGTTGGTATGCTTATTTAGGCTTCTTTCTAAGGCTTATAGGTTGTTAAACATTAAATAAGAATCTAAATGTAGTTTGCTATGTGTTTGTGTGAGTTTTCATACAATCCTGTTTGGTGCGCACCACTGTTGGTATGCTTATTTAGGCTTCTTTCTAAGGCTTATAGGTTGTTAAACATTAAATAAGAATCTAAATGTAGTTTGCTATGTGTTTGTGTGAGTTTTCATACAATCCTGTTTGGTGCGCACCACTGTTGGTATGCTTATTTAGGCTTCTTTCTAAGGCTTATAGGTTGTTAAACATTAAATAAGAATTTAAATGTAGTTTGCTATGTGTTTGTGTGAGTTTTCGTACAATCCTGTTTGATGGGCACCACTTTTGTTATACTTATGTAGTGTTTTTTCTAATGGTTATAGGTTGTTAAACAAAAAGAATATGAATTTAGTTTGCTATGTGTTTGTTACAATCCTGTTTTGTGTGTACCAGTTTGTGTGTACCATATGTTGCATACTTTGGCCCTCATTCAATTGCAGTTTGGCCAATTCAATAGGGTTCTAAATGTGCTTATTTCGAGCCCTATTGAATTGTCCAAAATATCAATTGAATGAGGGCCTTTGGTTGCTGGATTTGTTATATTGTGAGGGCCTCATTGAATTTGGTTTTTCGCAATGGAATTTGGCTCAATATGAGCACAGAGCATATTTTTGAACAGAAGTTTTTAGTTAAATTGAGCCAAATGTGCTTATATAGAGCCCTATTGAAATGGGCAAATCACATTTGAATGAGGCCCTCGCCCATTAAACATATTTAGGTCCTGAATCAATTGCGTTTTGACCAATTGAATAGGGCTCTATATAAGCACATAAAACATTTTTTGACAGAAGTTTTTAGTTAGTGAAGACCTTGATTGTGGTTAGAAGTTCAGTAACTAAAAATGTCTGTCTAAAAAATCTATTATGTGCTTATATAGAGCCCTATTCAATTGGCCAACTCACAATTGAATGAGGCTCATGGTTCTTTCTTTTTTATACTTAAATACTTTACCTTGATTGAAGTGTGGAATGACAGAGGGTCCCCTCCTGCCAATCTTAATCCGCCGGTCTTCTTGTAGTGTCTGTTTGAAAAATAAAGTGAAATAGTGAATTATAGAATTTTTTATTTGTATTTAGCAAAGCATGGCCTTTTCAGCATTTAAAGTATTTTTGTATCTTACCTCTTCTTCTTTGTTGGTGTTCTTTAAAAGGGATTGTGCTTCACAATGCACGGTGCAAATTGTTGAGAGACGCTGTTGATGCAGAGTCTGTTTGAATATTAAAAAAAGTAGAAAGATTGAGCTTTAGGTGATCTATTGAATTGCAGTAAATTAATGTCATTTAAATATACTTCTGTAATTAATTTCAATTGACATTATTTTTTGGTGGGGGCTACACACATATGTCACATACATGAAGCACATTTCCATAGTTGAAAGTAATTTTTTTGTGTGCGTGTGACATATCAGTATACATGAATCATATTTTAATTGTTAAATTAACCTTATTTTTATTTTTGGCCAACATACATAAATATGTGTGTGACATGTGACTATAGATGATACACATATATGTGCGTGTCACATATCAGTATACATGACTCATATTTTAATAGTCCCAACTTATTTTTTTCTAATGTAATTTAAATGTAGTTGTTTAATTAGTTTGTTTTAAGATAATTTTGTTGCAGGGGCAATACACATAAATGTGCGTGTGAAATGTCACTATACATTATACACATAAATGTGCGTGTCACATGTCACTATACATTATACACATAAATGTGCGTGTCACATGTCACTATACATTATACACATAAATGTGCGAGTCACTTGTCAGTATACATTATACACATAAATGTGCGTGTCACTTGTCAGTATACATTATACACATAAATGTGCGTGTCACATGTCACTATACATTATACGCATAAATGTGCGTGTCACATGTCAGTATACATTATACGCATAAATGTGCGTGTCACTTGTCGGTATACATTATACACATAAATGTGCGTGTCACTTGTCAGTATACATTATACACATAAATGTGCGTGTCACATGTCAGTATACATGATACACATAAATGTGCGTGTCACATGTCAGTATACATGATACACATAAATGTGCGTGTCACTTGTCAGTATACATGATACACATAAATGTGCGTGTCACATGTCAGTATACATGATACACATAAATGTGCGTGTCACTTGTCAGTATACATTATACACATAAATGTGCGTGTCACTTGTCAGTATACATTATACACATAAATGTGCGTGTCACATGTCAGTATACATTATACACATAAATGTGCGTGTCACATGTCACTATACATTATACACATAAATGTGCGTGTCACATGTCAGTATACATTATACACATAAATGTGCGTGTCACATGTCACTATACATTATACGCCTAAATGTGCGTGTCACATGTCAGTATACATTATACACATAAATGTGCGTGTGACATGTCACTATACATTATACACATAAATGTGCGTGTCACTTGTCAGTATACATTATACACATAAATGTGCGTGTCACTTGTCAGTATACATTATACACATAAATGTGCGTGTCACTTGTCGGTATACATTATACACATAAATGTGCGTGTCACTTGTCAGTATACATTATACACATAAATGTGCGTGTCACTTGTCAGTATACATTATACACATAAATGTGCGTGTCACTTGTCGGTATACATTATACACATAAATGTGCGTGTCACTTGTCAGTATACATTATACGCATAAATGTGCGTGTCACATGTCAGTATACATTATACACATAAATGTGCGTGTCACTTGTCGGTATACATTATACACATAAATGTGCGTGTCACTTGTCAGTATACATTATACACATAAATGTGCGTGTCACATGTCAGTATACATGATACACATAAATGTGCGTGTCACTTGTCAGTATACATTATACGCATAAATGTGCGTGTCACATGTCAGTATACATTATACGCCTAAATGTGCGTGTCACATGTCAGTATACATTATACACATAAATGTGCGTGTCACATGTCAGTATACATTATACGCATAAATGTGCGTGTCACATGTCAGTATACATTATACGCCTAAATGTGCGTGTCACATGTCAGTATACATAAACCTCTTTTTCTTATTTAAATTTTTTTTTTGATGTCCTGTCTTGAAAATAAGTAATATATTATAGCTTACCTCTCAGTTGTAATTTGCACAATGTAAAGTAGTAAATTAGGAAAGAATTATCTTCTCAAGTTTTAGCAGCAGTTATCTCAGAAGTCACTCTGTTCATCACCTGAGGAGAAATGTATTTTTCTCTGTCAAATAGGCAGTATTTATAAACTTGTAGAACATTCTGGAAAGTTAGACCGTTAGAACGCAATACGCATGCGCTATTTGCGTTCCAGCTTACAATTTGCGTTCCATCCGCCATTTTGTGCGTAGTAGTGTTTAAAATGGTGTTTAATATGAGTGTGATCCGTTCCGCATAGTATGTGTTTCATTATTGCGAGTAAGTGTAGTGTAGTTACGTCTGGAGCCTCGTTTTCGTTTTGTTCGGCGGCCATTTTTTCTCTCGCTTAGCCGATTTTCGGCCGTTTAAACTATTTGTTTTGACTTAAATGGACGTGTAAATGAACTTTTGGAGGTGCCGGATGCCCCCCCGTGCTGTAAGTAAGGTTTTTATGTGTTTGTTGTGTTTATTTCTTCTGTTTGTGATGTTTTGATGCGCGGCGGTTGGAATGGGTCTTTCGCGGCCGTATTTTTTTGCGATGCGGCCGTATTTTTTGCGATATACGCAGTTAGCTTTTACGTGTACGACGATGTATGTGTGTTAAGAGCGTGTGAAGGGCCTTTTTTACTGTTTTTTTTGTTAAGTCTTGTGTCTGTGTGTCTGGGTGTAAGCGGGTGTGAGGCGACTTTGAGTTTTTTTTTGTTATGAAGTTGTGTGTGTGTGTATGTGTGTGTTAACACAGCCGATGTTGGGATGCTCCCACCACCGCAAATGCGGACCCTCGCTTCGCGAGGATCCGCATTTGCGGGGACGTTGTTGGGTTTTTGTTGGCTGGGCGGTTGGGTTTATTCTGTTAAAAAAGTCGTGTGTGTGTATGTGTGTGTTAACACAGCCGACGTTGAGCCTCCACCACCGCAAATGCGGGCCCTCGCTTCGCGAGGAACCGCATTTGCGGGGAACTGCGTCCCTCGCTTCGCGAGGGACGCAGTTCTTGCGGGCTCGCTACGCGAGCCCGCAAGCGTGAGCAACGACTCGTACGCTCACAACTATATATGTGATATCACTGGACAGTGGGGTGGGGGAGTTTATGAAGTCATTGAGCCATGTGGAATTGAACTCCTACTCCCTTCCCCACACATGCTCAGAAACAGGCAGCTTGCAACAATGAGTGCAACAATGAGTCTTCTCCTATAGAAATGTAAACACCTATGTCAACCTCACAACACCCAACAAAGTATCATGGATGCCTCCAGGTTCTTGTAGAGGTATCACAATTATTTTGTTATATCACTGGTTTATGACATTATTTCCTGACTCATTTTGAAAATGTGAATCCTGGCAATGCCTCTCCCCCCTCTACTTTACTGGCCTCGCGATGAACGCTTTTGGCGCTCATTGCAAGCCTCTCCCCCCTCTACTTCACGCAAGGCGCTCATTGCGAGCCTACACCCCTCTGTTTTACTGGCCTCACGAAGAGCGCCTTTGGCGCTCATCACAGGCCACTCATTGCAAATCTGTGTCTCTTCCCCGCTCCCGTTCCTCCCCTTTGTCTCTCCCCCTCCTCTGACTTCCTTGTGTCTCTCCCTACTCCTCTGACTCCCCTGTGTCTCTCTCCCCCTCCTCTGACTCTCCTTTGTCTCTCCCCCCTCCTCTGACTCCCATGTGTCTCTCCCCCCCAACTCTGTGCCTCACCCCCTCCTATGTGTGTTTCCCCTCCTCTTTGTTTCCCCTCCTCTCTTTCCCCTGCGTCTCTCTCCCCCTCCTCTGACTCCCCTGTGTCTCTCATCCCTCCTCTCTTATCCCTGTGTCTCTCTCCCCTCCTCTGACTCCCATGTGTCTCTCCCCCCCCAACTCTGTGCCTCACCCCCTCCTCTGTGTGTTGCCCCTTCTCTTTGTTTCCCCTCCTCTCTTTCTTCTGTGTCTCTCCCCCACCTCTCTTTCCCCTGTCTCTCTCCCCCACCTCTCTTTCCCCTGTGTCTCTCCCCCACCTTTCTTTCCCCCCAACCTGTGTCTCTTCCCCCCCTACCCTGTGTCTTTTCCCTCCTACCCTGTGTCTCTCCCCCTTCCCCTGTGTCTCTACCCCCCTCCCCTGTGTCTCTACCCCCCTCCCCTGTGTCTCTAACCCCCTCCCCTGTGTCTCTAACCCCCTCCCCTGTGTCTCTACCCCCGCTCCCTTGTGTCTCTACTCCCCTCCCCTGTGTCTCTCCCCTCCTTTGTGTCTCCCCCATCCCCTGTGTCTCCCCCCCAGCTCTGTGTCTCTTCCCCCCTCCTCTCTGTCCCCTGTGTCTCTCGCCCCTCCTCTCTTTCCCCTGTGTCTCTCCCTCACTCCTCTGACTCCCCTGTGTCTCCCCTCACTCCTCTGACTCCCCTGTGTCTCTCCCTCCCTCTTCTGACTCCCCTGTGTCTCTCCCTCCCTCTTCTGACTCCCCTGTGTCTCTCCCCCCTCCTCTCTTTCCCCTGTGTCTCTCCCCTACTCCTCTGACTCCCCTGTGTCTCTCCCCTACTCCTCTGACTCCCCTGTGTCTCCCCTCACTCCTCTGACTCCCCTGTGTCTCTCCCTCCCTCTTCTGACTCCCCTGTGTCTCTCCCTCCCTCTTCTGACTCCCCTGTGTCTCTCCCTCCCTCTTCTGACTCCCCTGTGTCTCTCATTCCCCCTCTGACTCCCCTGTGTCTCTCCCCCCTCCTCTCTTTCCCCTGTGTCTCTCCCCTACTCCTCTGACTCCCCTGTGTCTCTCCCCTACTCCTCTGACTCCCCTGTGTCTCTCTCCCCTCCTCTCTTTTCCCTGTGTCTCCCCCTCCTCTCTTTCCCCTGTGTCTCCCCCCTCCTCTCTTTCCCTTGTGTCTCTCCCCCTCCTCTGACTCCCCTGTGTCTCTGCCCCCTCCTCTGACTCCTCTGTGTCTCTGCCCCCTCCTCTGACTCCTCTGTTTCTCTCCCCCTCCTCTGACTCCCCTGTGTCTCTCCCCCTTCTCTGACACCCCTGTGTTTCTCCCCCTTCATCTGACTCCCCTGTGTCTCTCCCCCCTTCCTCTCTTTCCCCTGTCTCTCCCCCCATCCTCTGACTCGCCTGTGTCTGTCTCCCCCCTCCTCTGACTTGCCTGTGTCTCTCTCCCCCTCCTCTCCCTCCCCTGTGTCTCTTCCCCCTTTCCCCGCCTGTGTCTCCTCTCCTGTGTCTACTTCCCCTCCTCCCCTGTGTCTCTCCCCCATCCCCTGTGTCTCTCCCCCTCCCCTGTTTCTCTACCCCCTCCCCTGTTTCTCTACCCCCTCCCCTGTTTCTCTACCCCCTCCCCTGTTTCTCTACCCCCTCCCCTGTTTCTCTACCCCCTCCCCTGTGTCTCTCCCCCCCTCCCCTGTGTCTCTCCCCCCTCCTCTGTGTCCCTCCCCTCCCCTTTGTCTCACCCCTCCCCTGTGTCTCTCCCTCCCCCTCTGACTCCCCTGTGTCTCTCCCCCCTCATCTCTTTCCCCTGTGTCTCTCCCCCTACTCCTCTGACTCCCCTGTGTCTCTGCCCCCTCACCTGACTCCCCTGTGTCTCTCCCCCTCCTCTCTTTCCCCTGTCTCTCCCCCCATCCTCTGACTCCCCTGTGTCTCTCCTCTGACTCCCCGTGTCTGTCTCCCCGCTCCTGTGACTCCCCTGTGTCTGTCTCCCCTCCACCCATGGGTCTCTTCCCCTCCATCCCCTGTGTGTCTACCCCCCTCCCCTGTGTCTCTCCCCTCCCCTGTGTCTCTCCCCTCCCCTGTGTCTCTCCCCTCCCCTGTGTCTCTCCCCTCCCCTGTGTCTCTCTCCTCCCCTGTGTCTCCCCCCTCCCTGTGTCTCCGCCCGCTCTGTGTCACTTCCCCATCCTCTGACTCCCCTGTGTCTCTCCCCCCTTCTCTGACTCCCCTGTGTCTCTACCCCCCTCCTCTGACTCCTCTGTGTCTCTCCCCCTCCTCTCTGTCCCTTGTGTCTCTCTCCCCTCCTCTCTTTCCCCTGTGTCTCTCCCTCCCTCCTCTGACTCCCCTGTGTCTCTACCTCCCTCCTCTGACTCCCCTGTGTCTCTCCCTCCCTCTTCTGACTCCCCTGTGTCTCTCCCTCTTCTCTTCAATGCGCATGTATGGGGGTTACGTGTATCGTGGTCGTCAAACTGCGATTTGTCGTGAGCGTGACGACGAATCGTAGTTTGACAACTAATGTGATGATGATGTTATGTGATCCACACAAAAGGGCAGCAATACACGGGGTGCTTGGGTTTTCAGTCCATATATAAATATATGTTTATGCTTTAATCAGTTAGTATTGGGGCTTGTCCTTGTAGCCCCCACTATACCAGGCCCATATTATACTGCACTTTCCATGAGGTCAGTCCTGACCTATCTAACCCTGTATCCCTCAGAAAGGGAATGTGCGTTGTGTGGAGGAGACGTGCCGCCCAGTGACCTGTCCAAACTCTGAGAGAGACCCCGAGAGGTGCTGTCCAGTCTGCAAAGGTGAGAGGGCGCAGCATTATGTGACACTCTATCTGTCTGTTAGAGTGCATGAGGTCAGTCTGTGAGTGTCCAGCTTGTGAGTTTGTATAAGTGACCCTCTATCTCCCTCCATACCAGATATGGTCCCCCTCTACATCTCTGCCTTACTTGGACCCCGCCCTGTGACCCCTCGCCCTTCCTGCTACTCTCCCCTCGTCCAGCTCATAGTGACCTTTCTCTCTCCTCAGTTTGTGTCCAGGACGGAGTGGAATTTCCATACGGAGAAGAGTGGACGCCTGAGAGTGACCCCTGCAGCACCTGCACCTGTCTGAATGGGGACACGGTATGTGGGGTCAGTCAGTGTCCCCCAGTCACCTGTCTGCACCCCACTCAGACCGAGGGTGAGACGTCTCCTACAGCTCCTGAAACTACTCATTCCCTCTGCTTGGCCACCTCAGACATAGCACCCTCTGCTCTGATAGCTCTGACACTACACCTCCTACCCAACCAGTTCCAACACTGCACCCTCTGCTCTGATAGCTCTGACACTACACCTCCTACCCAACCAGTTCCAACCAGTTCCAACACTGCACCCTCTGCTCTCATAGCTCTGACACTACACCTCCTACCCAACCAGTTCCAACACTGCACCCTCTGCTCTGATAGCTCTGACACTACACCTCCTACCCAACCAGTTCCAACACTGCACCCTCTGCTCTGATAGCTCTGACACTACACCTCCTACCCAACCAGTTCCAACACTGCACCCTCTGCTCTCATCGCTCTGACACTACACCTCCTACCCAACCAGTTCCAACACTGCACCCTCTGCTCTCATAGCTCTGACACTACACCACCTACCCAACCAGTTCCAACACAGCACCCTCTGCTCTAACAGCTCTGACACTACACCTCCTACCCAACCAGTTCCAACACTGCACCCTCTGCTCTCATAGCTCTGACACTACACCTTCTACCCAACCAGTTCCAACACTGCGCCCTCTGCTCTTATAGCTCTGACACTACACCTCCTACCCAACCAGTTCCAACACGGCACCCTCTGCTCTCATAGCTCTGATACTACACCTCCTACCCAACCAGTTCCAACACTGCACCCTCTGCTCTTATAGCTCTGACACTACACCTCCTACCCAACCAGTTCCAACACGGCACCCTCTGCTCTCATAGCTCTGATACTACACCTCCTACCCAACCAGTTCCAACACTGCACCCTCTGCTCTTATAGCTCTGACACTACACCTCCTACCCAACCAGTTCCAACACTGCACCCTCTGCTCTCATAGCTCTGACACTACACCTCCTACCCAACCAGTTCCAACACAGCACCCTCTGCTCTCATAGCTCTGACACTACACCTCCTACCCAACCAGTTCCAACACGGCACCCTCTGCTCTCATAGCTCTGACACTACACCTCCTACCCAACAAGTTCCAACACTGCACCCTCTGCTCTTATAGCTCTGACACTACACCTCCTACCCAACCAGTTCCAACACGGCACCCTCTGCTCTCATAGCTCTGATACTACACCTCCTACCCAACCAGTTCCAACACTGCACCCTCTGCTCTCATAGCTCTGACACTACACCTCCTACCCAACCAGTTCCAACACAGCACCCTCTGCTCTCATAGCTCTGACACTACACCTCCTACCCAACCAGTTCCAACACTGCACCCTCTGCTCTCATAGCTCTGACACTACACCTCCTACCCAACCAGTTCCAACACTACACCCTCTGCTCTCATAGCTCTGACACTATACCTCCTACCCAACCAGTTCCAACACTGCACCCTCTGCTCTCATAGCTCTGACACTATACCTCCTACCCAACCAGTTCGTTCACTGCACCCTCTGCTCTGATAGCTCTGACACTACACCTTCTACCCAACCATGTCCAACACTGCACCCTCTGCTCTCATAGCTCTGACACTACACCTCCTTCCCAACCAGTTCCAACACTGCACCCTCTGCTCTCATAGCTCTGACACTATACCTCCTACCCAACCAGTTCGTTCACTGCACCCTCTGCTCTTATAGCTCTGACACTACACCTCCTACCCAACCAGTTCCAACACTGCACCCTCTGCTCTCATAGCTCTGATACTACACCTCCTACCCAACCAGTTCCAACACTGCACCCTCTGCTCTTATAGCTCTGACACTACACCTCCTACCCAACCAGTTCCAACACGGCACCCTCTGCTCTCATAGCTCTGACACTATACCTCCTACCCAACCAGTTCCAACACTGCACCCTCTGCTCTTATAGCTCTGACACTACACCTCCTACCCAACCAGTTCCAACACAGCACCCTCTGCTCTAATAGCTCTGACACTACACCTCCTACCCAACCAGTTCCAACCCTGCACCCTCTGCTCTCATAGCTCTGACACTACACCTCCTACCCAACCATGTCCAACACTGCACCCTCTGCTCTCATAGCTCTGACACTACACCTCCTACCCAACCAGTTCCAACACTGCACCCTCTGCTCTCATAGCTCTGACACTACACCTTCTACCCAACCAGTTCCAACACTGCACCCTCTGCTCTTATAGCTCTGACACTACACCTCCTACCCAACCAGTTCCAACACGGCACCCTCTGCTCTCATAGCTCTGATACTACACCTCCTACCCAACCAGTTCCAACACTGCACCCTCTGCTCTTATAGCTCTGACACTACACCTCCTACCCAACCAGTTCCAACACGGCACCCTCTGCTCTCATAGCTCTGATACTACACCTCCTACCCAACCAGTTCCAACACTGCACCCTCTGCTCTTATAGCTCTGACACTACACCTCCTACCCAACCAGTTCCAACACTTCACCCTCTGCTCTCATAGCTCTGACACTACACCTCCTACCCAACCAGTTCCAACACAGCACCCTCTGCTCTCATAGCTCTGACACTACACCTCCTACCCAACCAGTTCCAACACGGCACCCTCTGCTCTCATAGCTCTGACACTACACCTCCTACCCATCCAGTTCCAACACTGCACCCTCTGCTCTTATAGCTCTGACACTACACCTCCTACCCAACCAGTTCCAACACGGCACCCTCTGCTCTCATAGCTCTGATACTACACCTCCTACCCAACCAGTTCCAACACTGCACCCTCTGCTCTCATAGCTCTGACACTACACCTCCTACCCAACCAGTTCCAACACAGCACCCTCTGCTCTCATAGCTCTGACACTACACCTCCTACCCAACCAGTTCCAACACTGCACCCTCTGCTCTCATAGCTCTGACACTACACCTCCTACCCAACCAGTTCCAACACTGCACCCTCTGCTCTCATAGCTCTGACACTATACCTCCTACCCAACCAGTTCCAACACTGCACCCTCTGCTCTTATAGCTCTGACACTACACCTCCTACCCAACCAGTTCCAACACTGCACCCTCTGCTCTGATAGCTCTGACACTACACCTCCTACCCAACCAGTTCCAACACTGCACCCTCTGCTCTCATAGATCTGACACTACACCTTCTACCCAACCAGTTCCAACACTGCACCCTCTGCTCTCATAGCTCTGACACTACACCTTCTACCCAACCAGTTCCAACACTGCACCCTCTGCTCTCATAGATCTGACACTACACCTTCTACCCAACCAGTTCCAACACTGCACCCTCTGCTCTCATAGCTCTGACACTACACCTTCTACCCAACCAGTTCCAACACTGCACCCTCTGCTCTGATAGCTCTGACACTACACCTTCTACCCAACCATGTCCAACACTGCACCCTCTTCTCTCATAGCTCTGACACTACACCTCCTTCCCAACCAGTTCCAACACTGCACCCTCTGCTCTCATAGCTCTGACACTATACCTCCTACCCAACCAGTTCCATCACTGCACCCTCTGCTCTTATAGCTCTGACACTACACCTCCTACCCAACCAGTTCCAACACTGCACCCTCTGCTCTGATAGCTCTGACACTACACCTCCTACCCAACCAGTTCCAACACTGCACCCTCTGCTCTGATAGCTCTGACACTATACCTTCTACCCAACCATGTCCAACACTGCTCCCTCTGCTCTCATAGCTCTGACACTACACCTTCTACCCAACCATGTCCAACACTGCACCCTCTGCTCTTATAGCTCTGACACTATACCTTCTACCCAACCAGTTCCAACACTGCACCCTCTGCTCTGATAGCTCTGACACTACACCTTCTACCCAACCATGTCCAACACTGCTCCCTCTGCTCTCATAGCTCTGACACTACACCTTCTACCCAACCATGTCCAACACTGCACCCTCTGCTCTCATAGCTCTGACACTACACCTTCTACCCAACCATGTCCAACACTGCACCCTCTTCTCTCATAGCTCTGACACTACACCTCCTTCCCAACCAGTTCCAACACTGCACCCTCTGCTCTCATAGCTCTGACACTACACCTCCTACCCAACCAGTTCCAACACTGCACCCTCTGCTCTCATAGCTCTGACACTACACCTCCTACCCAACCAGTTCCATCACTGCACCCTCTGCTCTTATAGCTCTGACACTACACCTCCTACCCAACCAGTTCCAACACTGCACCCTCTGCTCTGATAGCTCTGACACTACACCTCCTACCCAACCAGTTCCAACACTGCACCCTCTGCTCTCATAGCTCTGACACTATACCTCCTACCCAACCAGTTCCAACACAGCACCCTCTGCTCTCATAGATCTGACACTACACCTTCTACCCAACCAGTTCCAACACTGCACCCTCTGCTCTGATAGCTCTGACACTACACCTCCTACCCAACCAGTTCCAACACTGGACCCTCTGCTCTCATAGCTCTGACACTACACCTTCTACCCAACCATGTCCAACACTGCACCCTCTGCTCTCATAGCTCTGACACTACACCTTCTACCCAACCATGTCCAACACTGCACCCTCTGCTCTCATAGCTCTGACACTACACCTCCTTCCCAACCAGTTCCATCACTGCACCCTCTACTCTCATAGCTCTGACACTACATCTTCTACCCAACCAGTTCCATCACTGCACCCTTTGCTCTCATAGCTCTGACACTACACCTCCTACCCAACCAGTTCCAGCACTGCACCCTCTGCTCTCATAGCTCTGACACTACACCTTCTACCCAACCATGTCCAACACTGCACCCTCTGCTCTCATAGCTCTGACACTACACCTCCTACCCAACCAGTTCCAACACTGCACCCTCTGCTCTCATAGCTCTGACACTACACCTCCTACCCAACCAGTTCCAACACTGCACCCTCTACTCTCATAGCTCTGACACTACACCTTCTACCCAACCAGTTCCAACACTGCATCCTCTGCTCTCATAGCTCTGACACTACACCTTCTACCCAACCAGTTCCAACACTGCACCCTCTGCTCTGATAGCTCTGACACTACACCTCCTTCCCAACCAGTTCCAACACTGCACCCTCTGCTCTCATAGCTCTGACACTACACCTTCTACCCAACCATGTCCAACACTGCACCCTCTGCTCTTATAGCTCTGACACTACACCTCCTACCCAACCAGTTCCATCACTGCACCCTTTGCTCTCATAGCTCTGACACTACACCTCCTACCCAACCAGTTCCAACACTGCACCCTCTGCTCTCATAGCTCTGACACTACATCTTCTACCCAACCAGTTCCAACACTGCACCCTCTGCTCTTATAGCTCTGACACTATACCTCCTTCCCAACCAGTTCCATCACTGCACCCTTTGCTCTCATAGCTCTGACACTACACCTCCTACCCAACCAGTTCCATCACTGCACCCTCTGCTCTCATAGCTCTGACACTACACCTCCTACCCAACCAGTTCCATCACTGCACCCTTTGCTCTCATAGCTCTGACACTACACCTCCTACCCAACCAGTTCCATCACTGCACCCTCTGCTCTCATAGCTCTGACACTACACCTCCTACCCAACCAGTTCCATCACTGCACCCTTTGCTCTCATAGCTCTGACACTACACCTCCTACCCAACCAGTTCCAACACTGCACCCTCTGCTCTTATAGCTCTGACACTATACCTCCTTCCCAACCAGTTCCATCACTGCACCCTTTGCTCTCATAGCTCTGACACTACACCTCCTACCCAACCAGTTCCAACACTGCACCCTCTGCTCTTATAGCTCTGACACTATACCTCCTTCCCAACCAGTTCCATCACTGCACCCTCTGCTCTCATAGCTCTGACACTACACCTCCTACCCAACCAGTTCCAACACTGCACCCTCTGCTCTCATAGCTCTGACACTACATCTTCTACCCAACCAGTTCCAACACTGCACCCTCTGCTCATTTAGTTTGGGATCTGCACCCACTGCTCCGGCAGCTCTACACACTCCAAGTACTGCCCCTGACATGTCTTCTGCTCCAGGTGACTGTTGCCCTGTGTGTGACACCTGCACCTACAACCAGCGACTATACAGTAATGGCCAGACCTTCAATGACCCGGACAACCCCTGCCAGGACTGCCAATGTGAGGTGAGTCACAATGATACAGCCACACCAACCTGGGCACCTCCTAGGCTGACCATAATCTTTGGAACTCCCTGCCTCGCTCCACTAGACTTCTCCTGCCTCAAAATCTTCAAAAACTCACCAAAAAGGCATCTGTTTAAAGAAGCTCATCATCTTCAGCCTCAGTAATAAGGTGCTTTAGGGGCAGCTCTAAGACAGGGCTCTCAACTACTTGCAATGTGTCAGAATTGTGCCTTGTAATAAACCTCTGTGCAGCGCTACGGCTTAAGCTGGCGCGTTACAAATAAAAGATAATAATAATCCCTGGCATAACTACCAAGACTAGACCTGGACAGCCTCTGCCACCAAGTCATTCTTCCATTTATCCCCTGGCATTGTGATATGTACCCTGTGACACAATACTCTCCCTGCAGGATGGCACAGTCCAGTGTTCTGCCATTGTGTGCCCCCCGGTACTTTGTTCCAGACCAGAGAGGACACCAGGACAATGCTGTACCAGATGCCCAGGTGAGCTGAATGAGGGCAGTAAGGGGCAGAGACATCAGTACGAGTTGGGCATGGACACCTGGTGATGGTGAGAGAGTGATGCCATCCTGTGCCCTGCTCATACACAGGGCACACACTGTAACTCTCCTCATCTCTCCTCCATGGGTGCTGGGTCCAGATTGTAGGTACCAGGACACGGTGTATGTGGAAGGAGAGCAGTTCCCCAACCCCCTCAATCAGTGCCAGGAGTGTGGGTGTCATGATGGAGAGGTGATCTGTAAGGACCGAGGGTGCCCAGGGCCACAGTGCTCCTACCCCCTGCCTGGGACCTGCTGCCAGAATAACTGCAATGGTGAGCGGCGCCATGCGTGACCTTATATAAGTCACCATATATATGTCACTGACATGTAATGTATGATTCACTGAATATGTGTCACTGTGTGTCATTGTGTGTCACTGTGTGTCATTATGTGTCACTATGTGTCACTGTGTGTCATTATGTGTCACTGTGTGTCATTACTTGTGTCACTGTGTGTCATTATGTGTCACTGTGTGTCATTACTTGTGTCACTGTGTGTCATTATGTGTCACTGTGTGTCATTATGTGTCACTGCGTGTCATTATGTGTCACTGTGTGTCATTATGTGTCACTGCGTGTCATTACTTGTGTCACTGCGTGTCATTATGTGTCACTGTGTGTCATTATGTGTCACTGTGTGTCATTATATGTCACTGTGTGTCATTACTTGTGTCACTGTGTGTCATTACTTGTGTCACTGCGTGTCATTATGTGTCACTGCGTGTCATTACTTGTGTCACTGTGTGTGTCATTATGTGTCACTGTGTGTCATTATGTGTCACTGTGTGTCATTATGTGTCACTGTGTGTCATTATATGTCACTGTGTGTCATTACTTGTGTCACTGTGTGTCATTACTTGTGTCACTGCGTGTCATTATGTGTCACTGCGTGTCATTACTTGTGTCACTGTGTGTGTCATTATGTGTCACTGTGTGTCATTATGTGTCACTGTGTGTCATTATGTGTCACTGCGTGTCATTATGTGTCACTGTGTCATTACTTGTGTCACTGTGTGTCATTATGTGTCACTGTGTGTCATTACTTGTGTCACTGTGTGTCATTATGTGTCACTGTGTCATTACTGGTGTCACTGTGTGTGTCATTATGTGTCACTGTGTGTCATTATGTGTCACTGTGTGTCATTATGTGTCACTGCGTGTCATTATGTGTCACTGCGTGTCATTATGTGTCACTGTGTGTCATTATGTGTCACTGTGTGTCATTATATGTGTCACTGTGTGTCATTATGTGTCACTGTGTGTCATTGTGTCACTGTGTGTGTCATTATGTGTCACTGCGTGTTGGTCACTGCGTGTCATTATGTGTCACTGTGTGTCATTGTGTCACTGTGTGTGTCATTATGTGTCACTGCGTGTTGGTCACTGCGTGTCATTACTTGTGTCACTGTGTGTGTGATATTGTCACTGCGTGTCATTATGTGTCAATGTGTGTCATTATGTGTCACTGTGTGTGTCATTATGTGTCACTGTGTGTGTCATTATGTGTCACTGTGTGTCATTATGTGTCACTGTGTGTCATTACTTGTGTCACTGTGTGTCATTATGTGTCACTGTGTGTCATTATGTGTCACTGTGTGTCATTACTTGTGTCACTGTGTGTCATTATGTGTCACTGTGTGTCATTACTTGTGTCACTGTGTGTCATTATGTGTCACTGTGTGTCATTATGTGTCACTGTGTGTGTCATTATGTGTCACTGTGTGTCATTATGTGTCACTGTGTGTCATTACTTGTGTCACTGTGTGTCATTACTTGTGTCACTGCGTGTCATTACTTGTGTCACTGTGTGTCATTATGTGTCACTGTGTGTCATTACTTGTGTCACTGCGTGTCATTATGTGTCACTGTGTGTGTCATTATGTGTCACTGTGTGTCATTATGTGTGTCACTGTGTGTCATTATGTGTCACTGCGTGTCATTATGTGTCACTGCGTGTCATTACTTGTGTCACTGTGTGTGTCATTATGTGTCACTGTGTGTCATTATGTGTCACTGTGTGTCATTATGTGTCACTGCGTGTCATTACTTGTGTCACTGCGTGTCATTACTTGTGTCACTGTGTGTCATTACTTGTGTCACTGTGTGTCATTACTTGTGTCACTGCGTGTCATTATGTGTCACTATGTGTCATTATGTGTCACTGTGTGTCATTATGTGTCACTGTGTGTCATTACTTGTGTCACTGCGTGTCATTATGTGTCACTGTGTGTCATTACTTGTGTCACTGTGTGTCATTATGTGTCACTGCGTGTCATTACTTGTGTCACTGCGTGTCATTATGTGTCACTGTGTGTCATTACTTGTGTCTCTGTGTGTCATTATGTGTCACTGTGTGTCATTATGTGTCACTGTGTGTCATTACTTGTGTCACTGCGTGTCATTATGTGTCACTGCGTGTCATTACTTGTGTCACTGCGTGTCATTACTTGTGTCACTGCGTGTCATTATGTGACACTGTGTGTCATTATGTGTCACTGCGTGTCATTATGTGTCACTGTGTGTCATTATGTGTCACTGCGTTCATTACCTTGTGTCACTGCGTGTCATTATGTGTCACTGTGTGTCATTATGTGTCACTGCGTGTCATTATGTGACACTGTGTGTCATTATGTGTCACTGCGTGTCATTACTTGTGTCACTGTGTGTCATTATGTGTCACTGCGTGTCATTACTTGTGTCACTGCGTGTCATTACTTGTGTCACTGCGTGTCATTATGTGACACTGTGTGTCATTACTTGTGTCACTGCGTGTCATTATGTGTCACTATGTGTCATTATGTGTCACTGTGTGTCATTATGTGTCACTGTGTGTGTCATTATGTGTCACTGCGTGTCATTATGTGTCACTGTGTGTCATTACTTGTGTCACTGTGTGTCATTATGTGTCACTGTGTGTGTCATTATGTGTCACTGTGTGTGTCATTATGTGTCACTGCGTGTCATTATGTTCACGTGTGTCATTACTTGTGTCCACTGTGTGTCATTATTGTCACTGTGTGTGTCATACTTGTGTCACTGTGTGTCATTATGTGTCACTGTGTGTCATTATGTGTCCTGTGTGTCATTACTTGTGTCACTGCGTGTCATTACTTGTGTCACTGTGTGTCATTATGTGTCATGTGTGTCATTATGTGTCACTGTGTGTGTTTCATTATGTGTCACTCGCTGTCATTATTTGTCACTGTGTGTCATTATGTTCACTGTGTGTCATTACTTGTGTCCACTGCGTGTCATTACTTGTGTC
>JAPZIH010000382.1:0-27722 GCA_027410445.1 Discoglossus pictus
AAAGGAGAGAGAGACAGAGAGAAGGGGGTGGTGAGAGGAGAGAGAAGAGAGAGAGAGGGAGAAAGAGAGAGCGAGGGGAAGGAGAGAGGAGAGAAAGAGAGAGAGAGGGAGTGAAAGAGGAGAGAGAGAGGAGCAGGAGGGAGAGAGAGAGAGGAAGTAGGAGAGGAGAGAGAGAGGGGATGGAGAGGGGAGAGATAGAAGAGAGAGGAGAGAGAAAGGGGGAGGGGGAGGAGAGAGAGAAGAGGGGGAGAGAGGGAGAAAGAGGGGAGAGGGAGAGAAGGAGAGAGAGAGGAGCAGGAGGGAGAGAGAAAGAAAGTGAGAAAGAAGAGAGAGAGGAGAGAGGGAGAGAGGTAAAGGAGAGAGAGACAGAGAGAAGGGGGTGGTGAGAGAGAGAGAGGAGCAGGAGGGAAGGAGAGAGAGAGAGAGAGAGAGATAGAAGAGAGAGGAGAGAGAATGGGGGAGGGGAGAGGAGAGAGAGAAGAGTGGGAGAGAGGGAGAAAGAGGGGAGAGGGAGAGAAGGAGAGAGAAAGGAGAGAGAGGAGCAGGAGGGAGAGAGAAAGAAAGTGAGAAAGAAGAGAGAAAGGAGAGAGGGGTGAAGAGGGGAGAGAGAGAGAAGAGAGAGGAGAGATAATGAGAGAGGAGAGAGAGAAGATAGGGAGAGAGAGAGAGAAGAGAGAGGAAGTGGGAGAGGAGAGAGGGGGAGAGAGAGATTGAGAGAGAGAAAAAGGGAGAGAGAGGGAGAGAGAAGGAGAGAGGGGGAGAGAGAAAGAGAGGAGAGAGAGGGATAGGAGGGGGAGAAAAAGAGGGAGAGAGGAGAGAGAGGGAGAGAGAAAGAGAGAGGAGAGAGATAGAGGGAGAGAGAGAGAGAGAAGAGGGAGAGAGAGAGAGGAGAGAGAAAGAGGGAGAGAGAGAGAGAGAGAGGGAGAGAGAGAGGGAGAGAGGGGGAGGGAGAGAGAGAGGGAGAGAGAGAGGAGAGAGAAAGAGGGAGAGAGAGAGAGAGAGAGAGGGAGAGAGAAAGAGAGAGGAGAGAGAGAGAGGGAGAGAGAGAGGAGAGAGAAAGAGGGAGAGAGAGAGAGAGAGAGAGGGAGAGAGAAAGAGAGAGGAGAGAGAGAGAGGGAGAGAGAGAGGGAGAGAGAGTGAGGGAGAGAGAGAGAGGGAGAGAGAGAGAGGAGAGAGAAAGAGGGAGAGAGAGAGAGAGAGAGGGAGAGAGAGGGGGAGAGAGGGGGAGGGAGAGAGAGAGAGAGGGAGAGAGAGAGAGAGAGGAGAGAGAAAGAGGGAGAGAGAGAGAGAGAGAGAGGGAGAGAGAGAGAGGGAGAGAGAGGGAGAGAGAATAAAATAAAATAAAGTACATAACAGTAAATACATACCCAGGGATATTATCTACCTAGTAACATCCAGGCACCTTCCGTATCCCTTTAAGTGTGGTAGTATTTTTACATGACTACACTGATCCTTTAATATAATGTTTCCTACCACAATCAACTTACAATATTGCCAGAAAATGACTGAATAAATAAATGAGATAAAGGAGATAATACAATATGGTTATTTCCTAATGACACGATATGCAAATCCCGCAGGTTTGTTAATGTGCTGCTATCAGGAGGCGCTGCTCAGGCGCTTCTCCTATAAAGATCGTTTAGACCTGAGGTTTTCTCTTTATTTTATGAAGTCCCAGAGAGACAATAATGTGTCGGAGGCGCTGCGCCCGGAGGGGCCCAAACCGCACTCTCTAAGAGATATTTCCACTTAAAGAATTATCAAGGTCACTCGCTGCTGAGAGAGATTAGAGATGCGGCCGCCAGATAACCTCGCACGCTTGGGTCTGTTATGTATTTTGTGGAAAGAAAATTTGTCTTGTCATGAAGGACCCCAAAAATCCCATATTTACAGTAAGATATTGGGGTCGGGATTCTTGATAGTAGAACAAAAGTACTAAAGTAAGAGCACCACTAGCACCCTAACAGGAGGAGCCGGTTATTTTATGCACTGATAATTAATACAATTCCTCTTTAATCACATATATAGTTGTGAGCATACGAATGTTGCTAACGCTCGCAAGAACTCCGTCCCTCGCGAAGCTTGGGATGCAGTTCGCTCCGCAAATGCGGTCCCTCGCAAAGCGAGGGGCCGCATTTGCAGGAAGGTGGAGGCTCCAACGTCGGCTGTGTTTGTCCCCAAATGCGGACCCTCGCAAAGCGAGGGGACGCATTTGCGGAGGTGGAGGCTCAAAGGCGCCTCACACTCGGTTAACACACACACGCACAACTTAGAAAAAAAACCTACCAACTGCGTCCCTCGCAAAAAACGTCCGAAAACTGCACGCATGAAAACATCAGAAACACAATAAATAAACACAACGAACACATAAAAAGTGGTGAACACAAAACAGGATAAAACAAAAAAGCCTACCATGATATAGAAAAGGCAATTAACATTCATTTTTACTGTCCAACATCATTTAATACTCATAAAGAAGACTAATTAAGCAAATAAAGTATGCAAAATATGGTGGACACAAAACAGGATTGTACCAAAAATCACACAAACAGATCGAAAAGTTAATTAATATTCTTCTTTACTGTTTAAGAACCTATAAGCCTTACAAAGAAGCCTAAATAAGCATACCAAAAGTGGTTGACACAAAACAGGATAATGCTAAAAACATTGTGATCATATCCAAAATAGAAGACTAATTAAGCAAATAAAGTATGCAAAATATGGTGGACACAAAACAGGATTGTACCAAAAATCACACAAACGGATAGAAACGTTAATTAATATTCTTCTTTACTGTTTAACAACCTATAAGCCTTACAAACAAACTGAAATAAGCATACCAAAAGTGGTGGGCACAAAACAGGATAATGCTAAAAACATTGTGATAAGATCCAAAATAGTAAAAACATTAATAATTACAGTAAAAAAAAAAGGATAACTGTAATATACAAATATAATTAAACTATTTTAAAAGGTTGCACAAAAAACAGCATAGCAGTAAAATTCACCATAACAGATACAATAGACCAAAACAATGAAATATGATATTCATTACAAATACATTACAATAAAATAACATTTTACTTTTTTCTTTTACAACAGACACTGCGTGAAGAGCATCGAACAAAGACTTTGAAGAGCGGACCAACAAAGATTCTGCTTGAAATCACACTTCAACCAAGGTACAGTATAACAAGTAAAAAAAGAGAATACTAAATAAACAATAACACCCAATAATTATAAGCTTTACCAAAATATTACTGACACATTTGTCATTTACCTATTATTTGTCTTTTACGGACAACAATGTTTAACATTAAACCCAAACTTCAATCTACAAAAAAAAAAGAAAGAAAGAAAACAGCATAGTCCACAAAAGTGTGAAAACACACACTAAATAACATTTATCATTCTCAATTACCAGTCATAATGTACAATATTAAGCATAAAACCTAAACACACACATAAAATATAATACTACAACAAATAGTACTAACACCAAAAAAACATTTTTGCCCTCTACTATGTCTGTAACCCAAAAGTACAACAAAAAAATTAATTACCAAACCAAAAAAAATATACATTTCAATTAACACTACACACCTACTACATGTAGAAGAAGGTATAGTGTCAGTTCCTTCCCTGTGCTATTCATGTAAGGCAAAAATTGCAACCTACGACAGAAAGTAAGAGCAAAAAAATAAAAAAAAATTATTTAACAATACAAAGAAAGTACCGCTACAATTAAGTACAATCAGATATAAATAAACTGTTGATAATAAAAAATGTTAAAAAAAAAAATAACATCTCAAACTAAACTAATTATACATTATTTTCTTTTACAGATTAACATGGCTGATAACGAGAGCAAACAAGAAAAGAGAAGACGTCAAACTAGAGAACGACAAGAGAGATGGGCCAACAAGCAGACACCAGAGGAGAAATGGTGAAAAGGAAATTCGACGAGAAAAAGAACGCAAAAGAATTGCAAGCAAAAGACTATCAGCTGCAAAAATTCAAGATACAGCAAAAAAAGCTACTAACAAAACAAAGCATTTAGAACCTGTTCCTCAAACATCAGATGACATTTTACCTGAAAAAATCAGATATACCAAAAAAAGCCACCAAAAAAACAAAGCATTTAGAACCTCTTCCTGAAACATCACATGACATTTCACCTGATGAATTTGAAAATGAAGCTAATAAATGCTTTGCAAATTGTCCTTTACTCAAATCTTTAGCAGTAGAGGTTCATTATTGTGGGGACATGAATACTCAATGTCAGTTTTGTGAGGCTTATCATTTTAAACAGGAGAGACCCAGAGATGGGCAATTTATTAGTTGCTGTCAAAAAGGCAAGTTCAAACTTCCAGAAAGAAAATAATTTCCACTCTATTTACAAAACATTATGACTGAACCTACTTTTCAAAACTACAAACATTTTAAGACAAACATAAGATCCTACAATAGTGCCATATCCTTTGCATCTATGGGGGCAACATTAGCTGCTAATGTACCAGGACATGTTCCTTACTCTTTTTTTTTTATTGATTTTTATTAGACAGGTCAGACATATAACATAGTACACCAAAAACATTAGAAGTGATAAATAGGAATTAACAATAAACGTATTTCACATATTTGGTTTCCAGTGTGTCCTCTGCCTGTCCAAAACTCCTCTCCCTTTTCCGTTTTTCTGGTATTATAATAGCTGATATTAGCTTTTAAATAACTTAAGGCTAACGAGAAAACTATATTTAATGAAGTCCCATAACTATGGGAAAAATATGATGAACTTGGATTCCTGACCAACTGTTGTTTTGAGCTTGGTTGGTAGCATCTAATAGAAAGATTATTCTGTGTTTAGGTTACTGTGTGGGCTAATGATGTTGGGTAAATTAAGACCACTACTACTATGGATCCCCTAATAGCTCCTTTGTAGGGAGAAGTGTCACTCACCCTATTCATCTGCCGCGTCTTGTCTCCCAGGCGGCCCAGCAGGAGGCCCAGCGCTTGTAGTTATGGTCAACCTCTGCGGACAAAACGCTCATGGATCGAACGAACTCAATTTTGTTTAAGACTACTTCAAATGTTGGGGTGGGTGATTTCCAATGGGCGGCTACTACTATCCTAACTGCTAGGAAAATTTGGTTAGTTAGGAATTGTTCTGAGTTGGACATCCCTTCTACCGGTAATCCTAGGATGGCCTCTTCTGGTCTCATGGGATAGCATTGACCCCATAGTTTCTCCAGGGTTTTGTAGGTGTCCACCCATGTGTGTCTAATCATAGGGCATTCCCATAATTTATGGATTAGAGTCCCTTTTTGGTTGCAGCCCCTTTCGCATATGTCACTAATTGTCTGGTTCCCTACGTGCATTCTTACTGGGGTTAGGTACCACCTCATAATAACTTTATAGGAGTTTTCTTTCATAATTACGTTAAGTGATGTGTTTTTGGCTTGTTTCCGAATACTATTCCATTGGTCTCTGTCTAAATTTATGTTGAGGTCAGCTTCCCATGCTGATTCATAGTGTAATTTAGGGGGAGTGACTAAATCGCTTAAATGGTTATATATTGTGGAGATGTTTCCTTTCCCTCCCGGGAATTTAATGCAACATTTTTCGAATAAGGATATATTTTGCCCTCCTTTATTCTTAGTGATGTGATTTAATCTTTGGTTTATAGCGATTAGGTTAAGCCATTCCCCCGGAGGAAGGGGTTTGTCTTCTAGGAATGCGGTGGTGGACCATTTTTGATTAACAACCGGTAAATCTGCCGCAATTGAGCAATTATTATCAATCCACCATCTGTATTGAGCATTAGAGTTTATTTTGGGGTTAGTTGAAAGTGGCCATAGAGGGCTGAGCCCTGACTCCTGGCCCAGCAGTCTGTTCCTCTTATTTATATCTTTCCATAGGGAAATTGAATGCCTCACACTTGATGGAATTGATTGGGGTAACTTGAAGCCCTGCTGGGTTGAGAGCCATAGTAACTGACGCATGATTAAATCATTGGACCCTAGTATGTGTTTTTCTAACTGAACCCATACCGGGGGGGAGTCCCTGACATACCACTTAACTAGTTGTGCTAATCTAGCAGCTTTAAAGTACCTGGAAATGTCTGGAAATCCGAGCCCACCATCCTTCTTAGTCGCAGTAGTTGTTTCTCTGTTTATTCTAGGTTTTTTATTGTTCCACAGAAAACTCATTAGTAATTTCTGTATTTTTTTCAAGTCTATCGCTAAAATCGAGATAGGTAAGGTCCGAAAAAGGTAGAGCAGTTTGGGGAGTACGTTCATTTTGACAGCATGTAGCTTTCCTAACCACGAAATCTTTAGTTCTGACCACCTGTGCAGGTCCCTAGTTAATTGTTTAAAGAGGGTTGGGTAGTTTGCTTCATATAGGGTCTTAGTTGATTTTGTAATTTGTACGCCTAGGTAGTTGATAGAATTCGGGGCCCATTTTATTGGGAAGTTATTGGCTAGTAGTTTTTCCGTGGTGGGAGGAAGTGATATATTAAGGGCTATGCTTTTACTTGTGTTAATTTTGAATCCTGACAGTGGGCCAAATTGAGACAAAAGTTTGAATAGATTAGGTAGACTAACCAGGGGGTTTGATATTGTTAGTAGGATATCATCGGCAAAAAGGCTAATTTTATGATCTGTCGGGCCGACCCGTATACCCGATATGTCAGTGTGCTGACGAATGGCAATTGCTAGGGGCTCTATACTGAGGGCGAACAGCAATGGTGATAGAGGGCACCCCTGTCTTGTCCCCCTTGTGATGTTGAATTTTAGTGAATTGTGTCCTTGGTATGTAACTTGTGCGGTTGGTTCCGAGTATAATGTCGCGATGCTTCGCAGAAAACCTTCCGGAATTCCGAATTTGTTCAGTGTGGCGTTCATAAATGTCCAATCTAACCTATCAAATGCCTTCTCGGCATCAAGCGCCAACAACATAGCGCGGCATTCATTACTTTTGGTTATGTCAATAAGGTCAACAATTTTTCTGGTATTGTCTGGCGCTTCTCTCCCCTTAATGAACCCTACTTGGTCTGGATGTACCACTTCAGGTAACAGATTCGCTAGTCTTGACGCTAAGATTTTGGTGTATATTTTTAAATCTGTGTTGATCAGAGATATTGGTCTATAGCTAGCACATTGGGATGGGTCTTTCCCCGGTTTAGGAATCAGTATTATTTTAGCTTCTAAGAATTCCGGTTTAATTTTTTCACCAGCTAAGAAGCTGTTAAATAGCTTATGTAAGGTGGGGCTAAGTAGATCGCTCATATGTTTGTAGTAGAGGTTGGAATAGCCATCTGGCCCTGGGGCCCCGTGTGCCTTTGTGGATTTGATCGCATCCTGTATTTCTTCGACCGAGATGGGCTCTAAGAGTGATTTAGCTTTGATAGAGTCTAATTGGGGTATATTTAAGTTATTTAGTGTATTTTCAATTTCTAGTTTGTGGGTTGGGGTGCCTGATTCGGGTGTTTTGCTGTAAAGGTCCGCATAAAATTGTCTGAATTCGTTTACTATTTGATCTGGTTTAAAAACTGTCTGCCTATTTTTGGTGATTATTTTGGCTATGAATGAGTTTGCTCTTTTTTCTTTTAGTCTCGTGGCCAGCATTCTATCGGGCTTGTTTGCGTATCTGAAGAATTTAGCTTCAGTTCGCTGTAGGATATTGACCATTTTCCCTCTTAAAATAGTGTTTAGTTCTTGTTTGTAACTTAGTATCTTCTCATGGGTATGTCGTGATTTATCTTTAACAAATAGTTTCTGTGCTTCAGCAATTTTCTGGTTTAGAAGTAAGATTTGTGCTTGGTCTTTTTTCTTTTTGATTGAACTAATTTGTATACAGACTCCCCTGATCACTGCCTTGTGAGCTGCCCAAATTCCATCTATGTCTATCTCCCCTACTGTATTGAGGTCAAGATAATCTACGATTGCAGTTCTGACCTTATCTCGTGTGATAGGGTCGTTCAGTATACTGGGATTTAATGACCACCTTGGGTTATTTCCTTTCGGTAGGAGATTATTCATGGAGATTTTGACTAGATCGTGGTCCGACCATGCTATGGGGCAGATAGAGGCCTCAGTTAGGTTCCCTGTAACGTTCTGTGGGATCAGGATATAGTCTATTCTGGAGAGCGAACCATGTCTGGCGGAAAAAAATGTGTATTCCCTTTCTGTGGGGTTCATGTTTCTCTAGGTATCAATCATGCAGTTTGATTTTAGGAGTTTTTTGAGAGCTTTGGTCGCTGTGGGGATTTTTTGTGAACCTAAATCGTTTGACTTGTCTTTGAGCGGGTCCAAGACCGCGTTCATGTCTCCTCCTATTATCTTAAGTCCGTCTTCCCAGCTATCTGTGAGTTTCTGTATTTTTTGAAAGAATGGCGTTTGATCTGTGTTCGGGGCGTAAATGTTCAAGAATGAAACCTTACGTTCGTGTATGGTCCCATGTACTGCTAAAAACCTGCCATCTTTATCTGTTTGAATGTTACTTAACTGAAAGTTGAGTCTTCTGTGGAACAAAATCGTGACTCCCTTTTGTTTGGTATCTGCGGTCGAATGGAATGCCTGAGTAAAGACTCCCCCCCAATATTTTGGTAGTGCTTGTTTTCTAAAGTGAGTTTCCTGAATCATTACGATATCAAGATTTAGTTTTTGGTAATTTCTCAAGGCTACCCCCCTCTTGATTGGTTCGTTCAGACCATGAGCGTTGTGTGACGCAATGACAATGTCCATATTTCTTATTGAGGTGTATGACCCTTTGGTGTGTCTAAATGGCTATCTCACCTTTCTGGAAGCCTGTTACTTCGTTATCCTGTGCCTCCTGCTGGTTTCCGCCCGAAGACTGCTCAGCAGCTGGCTGTGTGGGAGAGTATCTGTACTCAAAGGAAAAAAGACAACAGAGTATGAGCCAAATTGCTTATACTTAAACTTTCGGAATTATAAAAACCTGGCTCAGTAATTAAGCAAGTTCCTACTTTTCCTCTAGTGGGGAACCCTAAGGTAATCCTGGGTAAGAAGTCTAAGTACTTGAGTCTGTTTGTGTGTCTTACTGTTGGTCAGGAAGGCTCTTAGTATGTTTGAACTTAATTGTGTTCCTTACTTAAATAAAGTGTGGTAATTTAAACTACTATGAGGAGAGCGTTTGCTGTCCTCTTCGTATTTTACTGGTGGGCCAGTTAGTGTCTCTAAACTGACACTGAATTGGTCCGCCTAAACTTTCCCTACTGTAGGGGTTTTTGGAAGTCTACGTGTTAGCGCCCGTAGGGACGCCTTCTAGGTGTGTGTTGCTTTTGCCTTTACGGCCTGGGTTAACTGTCTATAGTGTGTATTAGAACTTTCACTGGTGTGGGTGCTACCTTATTGGATCTACTCGTTTTCAGATTCAACTAGCTTTGGTTGTCAGAGTAGCATGAAAACAAGGAGAGAGAGAGAAGAAGAGAGAGGAAGATGAAGCAAAAAAAGACAAAAAAAACAGAGAAACAAAATAAGTGACAACTCATTGTAGTAAGTCTTTTTCTCCGTTCATGGGAGGACTCCTTCCTCTCAGGTTTTCTGTTGGTTGTAACTGCTCTCCGACAGTGACCTTGATGTTCCATTCCGCCAGCAAGTTAATGCCTTCCTCCAGTGTTCTGATGGTGAAGAATTTTCCCTCTTTGGATATATTGAGGCGAAAAGGGAAACCCCATGTATACCTCCATCCTTGAGCCAGGATACAGTCCAGAACCGGTTTCAGTTGTCTCCTTTTGGCAAGGGTAGTCGGGGCTAGATCAGAAAAAAGCAGCGGTGTGTGCCCCTCGATGGGAGGGATGCCTTTTCTTGCGGCCTTCATGTACAGTTCTTTGGTGGAGTAGTAGTGGAATCTGGCAATGATGTCTCTTGGGCGCTCCTGTGGAGATGAACGGAATCCTAGGGCTCTGTGAAACCGATCCATTCTCAAGTTTTCTGGATGTATGTTTGGGAGGAGAAATTCACATAGATCGTTTAGGTATGCGTGTAGGTCCTTGACAGACTCCGGCACATTCCTCAGCCTTATGTTCTGTCGTCTAGATCTGTTTTCTAGATCTTCCTGTTGCAACTGTTGTCTAGATTGTTCCTCCTTCAAAGCCAAGATCTCCTCTGTTAGCTTGTTGTTATGTTGCATTATTTCCGAAATTTTAGTTTCCAGTTTTGTTGTTTTATTGTCCACCTTTTTAATTTCTGTGGTTAGTTCTGTTGTCACCTTCCGGATGTCTGATTTGACCTCCTCTCTGAAGTTGGATATTAGGTCTTTAAGGTCCTGGATGTCACTTTTAGTGCTAGGCGCTGACATTTCAGAGCTTGTTGCTGCGTGGACTGCGGCTGTGGGTGTTTTATTGGTGGGAGAACTTGCTGAAGATTTGGGTAGGCAGTAAGATTGGATCCCTTTATTGTTCTTTCTCGTGGCAACACCTGCCATCTCAGTGAGAGAATTGTAGATCAAGTTGTTGCCAGAGACCTGGTTTCACTTGGTTTGTCCCAGAGCAATTGTTAGCATCCCTATATTGCTGGGCTTTTTGCTAGTTACATCTTTTTGGATTTATTAAAAGTTCTTGAACCGAAGTGGTCATAGCTTAAATGCTTATAGTTGAAAATTGAGCTTTGGTTGTCTCTTTTTACTTGCTTGGTGCTTTTGAACTTTGTCCACTAGGTGGTAGTAGAGTTCCACTAGTACAGTCTGTTACACAAGCAGGGATTCGGCCTGGAAACTAGCCTTGAAAAACAAATGGTTTTGTAATCCTGTTTGGTTGGTAAGTGAGCCCTGTGCAGTGTACTTTTAATGTTCTGAGTCTAAGTAGACAGGTTGGGCTGGGTTGCTTGGACCCAGGGTATGGGGAGAGCTTTGATGGGGATATGTGGGTAAGGGGCCCTGGATTGCTTAATTTTTCTGGGGCTAATTTGCTTCTGATGCCCCCCTGGGTACCCCTTCCTTGGATCAGGGCTATCTTCTCCCCCCACAGCTCTATAGCCTCTCCCCTGTACCTGCTTATATATGTCCTCAGCAGTGCAGCTCCACACTCTCTCCCTCCAGGCTTCCAAGGGGAAAAGTTCAGCTGGGTAGGGATTCCATGCAGGGGACTCTTCCGATTTTATTGTTTTTTTTAAGGTAATTTTGGGATCAATTTGTTCCCCTAGGTCTTCTGAGTTTAGTGATATTGTTTGTTGGTCACTCAGGGCATCTATAGGGATCGATTGTCCCAGATTAACCCAGGCCTTAGCTGGAGCTCTTGCAGGACATGTCTTTCCTCTCCAGCAGCTTAGCCACACCCCCATGTTCCTTACTCTTTTAAAGTCCAAGGCCAAATTTACCATTGTACTTCCCATTTACATCCAGAGGAAGGAGAGCAAAGAAAATTTGCTCAACTATATGTCCTAGATACAATGGAAGCTGTTGACCAACGTATGCAGCTGGAAGAAAATAAAAAATGCTTACCCAGTGTTTTTATAGAGCTAGATAACATTATGGCCTATAACCCCTACAGTAAAGCTTATACAAAATTGGCAGAAGTAGAAAATGAACAACAACTTCATGCACAAAGACATCAATTACCAATCCTAAAGATCAATATGGTGCTTAAAAGAGACAGACATACTGATAAACGTCGTTATAACTTGCCAACATCAAATGAGGTTGCAATGGTGTTTCAAAATGATGAAGGAGAACCACCATTTCAAAGAGACATTAGAATATATCCCAGAAATGAGGAGCAACCATTCATTAATATCCCATTTTTTTCCCACACGGAGAAGCAGGTTGGCAACCAAAATTAACACTTCCCAGTTACCCAAATGCTAAAGCCAGAATCCGAAATAAAGTTTCTATGCTTAAATTTAAAGTAGCTCAAATTGCCATTCGAAATACATTTAATCCAATTTTATGTGGTGGAAAACTAACACAACAATGGATTATTGATTCCTATTTGCAAGTTGAGGCCAATAATTTTAACTTTATAAAATATCAACAAGATAAACTACGTGTAGAACAATATTGTGGACTAATGGACTATGTTGCTGACGTGGCTACAAGCAGAGACATGACAGCTGGCAAAGCCATCATTTTACCATCTTCCTTTCAAGGATCTCCTCGAAATATGAGAGAAAGATACAATGATGCTATGGCTATTGTCACCAAATTTGGAGAACCCGATTTATTTCTTACATTTACATGTAATCCCCAATTGCCAGAAATTACACAAAATGTACTTCTTGGCCAAAGTCCTTCCGATAGACCAGATTTAGTAGCCAGAGTTTTTAAGATTAAATTAAAGGAATTAATATGTGACATCACTATAAGTCACTTATTTGGCAAATGTCTTGCTTATGTATATACCATTGAATTTCAAAAAAGAGGCCTTCCACATGCACATCTTCTAATAATACTTCAAGAAAAAGATAAATTAGATACTGCTGACAAAGTGGATGCAGTCATTGTTGCTGAACTACCAGATCCAGAACTATATTGTAGACTTTATGAGATTGTTACTCATTGCATGATTCATGGACCCTGTGGTGAGCTTAATCCACAATCACCATGTATGGAAAATAATAAATGTTCCAAAGATTTTCCAAACGATTATAGAGACAAAACCTATGCCAATTATGATGGCTATCCACTTTATAAAAGAAGAGAAGGAGATAATGCCATTATTAGTGGCAAAAAAGTTGACAATAGATATGTAGTACCCTACAATCCACATTTACTGATAAAGTATAACGCACACATTAATGTAAAAGCCTGCACTTCCATCAAATCCATTAAATATGTGCACAAATATATTTACAAAGGCTATGATGTAGCTAATGTAGTCGTCAAAAGTGCAGACAACCCTGAAAGCAGTGAGTTAGTACATGATGAACTTGCATCTCATGTAGATGCTCGCTATGTAGGTGCACCAGAAGCTATGTGGCGCCTTTTTAAATTTGAAATGCATGATAGATCACATGCAGTATATAGATTTGCCACAAAGACATTTAGTGTATTTCCATGCTGGAAATTAAAGTAATGCATTGGCCCAAAGTGAACATCGTCACACTACACTAACTGCATGGTTTGAATTAAATTCCACAGATTCAGAAGCAGCACAATTCTTATATATTGAAATTCCATATCACTATGTTTTTGTGAATGGATTATGGAGACCTAGAAAAAGCAAAGGAAATAAAATAATCCCAAGAATTTACACAGTCAGTCCAAGAGATCTTGAAAGTTTTTTGCTTACGAATATTACTTTCAAATGTTCCTGGAGCACAAAGTTTTGAACACTTAAGAACTGTTAATGACATAGTATATGAATCCTTCCATTTAGCTGCAAGACATAGAAACTTACTAGCTGATGATACAGAATGGGAAAGATGTTTAGAAGAAGCCGCACTATGTCAAATGCCATGGCAGATGAGAGAACAATTTGCATTTATTTGTATTTTCTCAAATGCTCCAAATGCATTAGCTTTGTGGGACACATTTAAAAGTAATATGGCTGAAGACTTTATGCGACGATACAATGAACCTATTGCACACTTAAAAGCGTTAATGGAAATCCAAGAAGTATTTTCAACTCATGGATTAAGTTGTGCAAGTTTTAATTTGCCTGATCCAGGTCTTATAGATGACATAAACTTTGAAGACTATGACATTCAACTACAAGTACAAAGAACAGAAGAAAGACTTGCAACTTTAAATACGTTACAATTGCAAGCATTTAATGCCATTAAAAATGCACTAGATGATGACATGGTCACAGAGCGTTATTTCTATCTTGATGGACCTGGTGGATCAGGAAAAACGTATCCATATAATTTATTAATGAGTTTTGTACGAGCACAAGGTCAAATAGAACTGCGGTTTGCCACTACTGGAATTGCTGCACTTTTGTTAGAAGGTGAAAGAACTGTACATAGTGGCTTTAAACTGCCAGTGCCTATTTTAGAAACTTCTTTGTCAGATATTCGCATGACATCATTACAAGCAAAAAAAATAGAAAAAAAGTTAAATAATTATAATAGATGAGGCCACAATGATGCCATGCTATGCCCTCCAATATATTGACCGTTTGCTTCGTGAAGTCATGGATAATACTTTTCCATTTGGTGGAAAGGTAATGTTGTTAGGTGGCGATTTTAGACAAACATTACCTGTCGTTGTACATGGAAATCGAACTGACATTATAGAAACCTGTATAAAGTCAAGCACACTATGGAAACATTTTACCCATCTTCAACTGCAACAAAACATGAGATCAGAAGGCTAAACTGATTTCAATGATTGGCTTATTAAAATTGGAGAAGGCAGAACAGAAAAAATACAAAATTTACACTGTGCAGATCCCACCTCATATGATTTGTCACCAAGATATTATATCGGCTATATTTGAAGGTAGCATAAATAACCAGGAATATTCAGAGCTTGCCAACCAAGTCATACTAACGTGTAAAAATAAGGATGCATTAATCCTCAATAATCAAATCTTTAAAAAAAATAATGCACCACAAAGAAATTATCACAGTGCTGATTCTGTACTTGCTGATGACAATGAAAGTCAGGCAAACTTTTCCACTGAATTCATAAACTCGCTAACTGCTTCTGGAATGCCACCACCTATTTTGCAGCTAAAGAAAGGTACAATTGTCATGTTAATGCGAAATATGAATCCCAAAAAAGGCCTATGCTATGGGACAAGATTTATTGTTCAACAATTAAAGGACCATTTCATAGATGCTGAAATTTTAACTGGTACCCATAAAGGAGAGAGAGTTTTCATACCAAAAATAGATTTAGCAACAAGTGAAAGTAGTCTCCCTTTTACACTTCAAAGAAGACAATTTCCCATCATTATGGCGTTTGCCATGACCATTAATAAATCACAAGGACAAACGTTCAAATCTGTGGGGATTTTCTTAGAACAACCAGTATTTGCACATGGCCAATTGTACGTTGCCTTATCACGGTGCAAAAATCCGCAGGCTATTAAAGTTTACATTGAAAAGAATGAAAGTCAAGGTGATTTATTAGAAGATGGACGTATTTTTACTCAAAACATTTTCTACTATGAAGTACTTTAACTTTTCATTAAAGAAACAAAAGCCAGGAAAAGAAATTTAAATGCAAACGCAAAAATAGAAAACACCACAATATAACCACCAAATGTTTACAATAAATACACATAAATGTCCGTTCCATTGAAAAGGTCATTATTACACTACAGAAATTACATTTCCAAAAACAATATTTTACTGCTAAACTACATTAAATTGTCAAATACATACAGAACAGTGTTTACACAGTGTGCAACAAGTTTAAGTTCTTGCGTTCTTACAACAGCAACAAACAAAGGTCAACCATTCAAAAATACAAATCAATAAACAATTCAGTCATAATTAATGGAAGTCCTGTTTATATATCATTAGCCTCACAAAACACTTGCCTTGCATTATTTTCACAAATTATGTTAAAATGTTAATTAACTATGTCACTGTTTCTAATGTTAACAGTTTAAAAATATATACTTTCAAGTTCCTTACTTAGACATATTGCAAAGTTCATGTTAACAGCTCAACCATGTTTTAAGTCACAGCAATAAACAAAGGTCAGCCATTGAAAAATACAAATCTATAAACAATTTAAAATGTTAATTAACTATGTTACTGTTTCTAATGTTACAAGTTGCAAAACAATATTTTCAAGGTCCTTACTTAAACAGATAAGAAAGTTCAAGTTTCAAAAAAGATACTTTCAAGTTCCTTACTTAGACATGTTACAAAGTTCATGTTACAAGCTCAACCACGTTTTAAGTCACAATGTAAATGTTGTCTTTTATGTTAAACATTAATCCAGGGAGTAATCTGATCGCCAGTTAATGGGGTCAAGAAGGAATTATTTTTTTTCCCTCTATGATACAATTGGCTACGTTTCAAGGAGGGTTTTTACTGTTTGCCTTCCTCTGGATTCAATGTATATTTAAGTTAACAATTCTTGAGATAGAACTTGCATGTTAAAAAAACATTACCTCAAGTTTACAATACTGATTAATTTAAAGTTCAACTGTTCTTACATTCAAATGTTAATACTTTTAATAAAAAAATTATTAATTCACTATGTTACAAGTTTGAACAAAAAATGTCAAGTTCCTTACTTAGACAGATAAGAAAGTTCAAGTTTCAAAAAATATACTTTCCAGTTCCTTACTTAGACATATTACAAAGTTCATGTTAACAGGTCAACCACGTTTTAAATGACAGCAACAAACAAAGGTCAACCATTGAAAAATACAAATCAATAAACAATTCAGTCATAATTAATGGAAGCACTGTTTATAGATGATTAGCCTCAGAAAACACTTGCCTTGCATTATTTTCACAAATTATTTTAAAATGTTAATTAATTTGTTACTGTTTCTAAAGTTACAAGTTACAAAACACTTTTTTCAAGCTCCTTACTTAGACAGATAAGAAAGTTCAAGTTTAAAAAAATATACTTTCAAGTTCTTTACTTAGACATATTACAAAGTTCATGTTAAGAGGTCAACCACGTTTTAAATCACAGTAACAAACAAAGGTGAACCATTGAAAAATACAATTCAATAAAAAATTCAGTCATAATTAATGGAAGTACTGTTTATGGATAATTAGCCTCACAAAGCACTTGCCTTGCATTATTTTCACAAATTATGTTAAAATGTTAATTAACTATGTTACTGTTTCTAATGTTACAAGTTTGAAAAAAAAATTCAAGTTCCTTACTTAGACAGATAAGAAAGTTCAAGTTTCAAAAAATATACTTTCAAGTTCCTTACTTAGACATATTACAAAGTTCATGTTAAGAGGTCAACCACGTTTTAAATCACAGCAACAAACAAAGGTGAACCATTGAAAAATACAAATCAATAAACAATTCATGTTAAGAGCTCAACCACGTTTTAAGTCACAATGTAAATGTTGTCTTTTATGTTAAACATTAATCCAGGGAGTAATGGAAGGAATAGTCAGGAAGGAATAATTTTTTTCCCCTCTCTGATACAATTGGCTACGTTTCAAAGAGGGTTTTTACTGCTTGCCTTCCTCTGGATTCAATGTATATTTAAGTCAACAATTCTTCAGATAGAACATGTATGTTAAAAAACATTACCTCAAGTTTACAATACTGATTAATTTCAAGTTCGACTGTTCTTACATTCAAATGTTAATACTTTTAATACAAAACGCTTTAACAGTTAATGTTCAACAAAAGAACATTTTACAAAAATAAACATGTTTAATATCACAATACTACTTATTTCATCATAACTAAAATCTTACAAGTGTCAAATACGTTTATTAATAACTAAACAACTTTCCAAACATACACATCTCATTGCCGTCATTTTTTGACGGGCAAGTCGCTAGTCATTTATAAAAGCAATATTCAATATTATATTAATTTCTAAGACTAGAGTATCATTCTCAAATTGGATGTTTGTCTCCACCCTTATATAGCCATTAAAGGTACATGGAAGTTTCCTGCATCCTTATGCATCTGATAGAGGAGAATCGGTACTGTATGAAAACATTAATAAATAAATTAATAAACATTAATCAATTGCACAATTTCTTCAGTTGAAAATCCAAGCTAAATTTGCATAACATTACCTGTGGCCAATCAGAGGCAGGTACAATAATGTATCTGTTTTCGTCTTACTGGCTGAGACAAAGCTACAGCTGTGATACTGACAGCTGATTGGCTAGGACACAACTCTGCACAGCTCATTGGTTAGGACGCTCTGTCTACATTGGTTCCTCGGGGGCGGAGCTCACACAAGAAGTTACAAATGTGCTTTGAATGACAAATATACAGAATTCCTCAATGAAATGACTTGATATGAGACGCCCAATCAGGGAAGGGGTAGTTGCTGAAAGACAGGTTTCAAGCCTCCTCCCCCATTGACCTTTTAGTGGGCGGATAACGGCACCAGCTGAGTCTGATCTTTGAGGTTGAACGTTGCTTTTATTAAACACTGAATATTAATTTTATTAATGATTAAAAACTAATTACAATTATTCTTTACTCTGTCTGGTTTGGGCTGAGTTCCAACTAGGATTAGACTCAAAGACAGACTAAATTTCCATTAGTCCTAGTGAAAGCCCCAGCACTTTGGGTTGTCACATTGTAACAGCTAAAAGCTTCCTCTGCATTCAGACACAATCCTCATTGACTCACCTGTGCACAGAAAGGAAATCCTCAAATACAGGCCTGTGCGTGGCCCTCCGAGATCGAACTTGCCCACATGTGTTCCAACTGCTTCCCATGTTGTATGTAGAAGGTCACTGGGAAATGGAAGCCCCCCCCCCCCCCAGGGGTCACTTTTCACAATTATAGATAATTCATTTTAAGTACAAAATAATTTCACATTCACAAAGCTCATTTAATATTTAAACAATATTTATTATTAAAAGATCATTTATAAATGTATTAAAGCACCAGGTAAAGGGCTGATATTTAATTAATTTTAATTGCCATATTTAATTTTATACATGCATGAATGACCATAAACAGAAACAAAAATGGAGCCTCAAGCTAGAGAATAATTGCCCATGTTAGTTAAAAACTGAAAGGCTGTATTTAAGACGGTATGAAAGGGTAACACGAATTCAGCGCGCGTGCTGAAGTTGCGCCGGCTTATGGGCGCAGACAATTGGGCTCTACACTAGAAGCGCTCACGCTCAATAGCGCGCCCCTATCCCCTTCCCTTCTCTCTGTCACTGTCTATTAGAGACATCCATTAAACCCCCTACACTAAATATTACTAAACCCCTACACTGCCTATACTAAACGCTGACACTGCCTATACTAAACCCCTACACTGCCTATACTAAACCCTGACACTGACTATACTAAACCCCCTACACTGCCTATACTAAACCCTGACACTGCCTATACTAAACCCCTATACTGCCTATACTAAACCCCTATACTAACTATACTAAACCCATGCACTGCCTATACTAAACCCTGACACTGACTATACTAAACCCTGACACTGCCTATACTAAACCCCTACACTGCCAATACTAAACCCTGACACTGCCTATACTAAACCCCTACACTGCCTATACTAAACCCTGACACTGCCTATACTAAACCCCCTACACTAAATAATACTAAACCCCTACACTGCCTATACTAAACCCCTACACTGCCTATACTAAACCCTGACACTGCCTATATTAACCCCTACACTAAATAATACTAAACCCCCTACACTGCCTATACTAAACCCCTACACTGCCTATACTAAACCCTGACACTGCCTATATTAACCCCTACACTAAATAATACTAAACCCCCTACACTGCCTATACTAAACCCCTACACTGCCTATACTAAATCACTACACTGCCTATACTAAACCCCTACACTGCCTATACTAAACCGCTACACTGCCTATACTAAACCCCTTCACTACCTATACTAAACCCTGACACTGCCTATACTAAACCCCTACACTGCCTATACTATACCCCTACACTGCCTATACTAAACCCCTACACTGCCTATACTAAACCGCTACACTGCCTATACTAAACCCTGACACTGCCTATACTAAACCCCCTACACTAAATAATACTAAACCCCTACACTGCCTATACTAAACCCCTACACTGCCTATACTAAACCGATACACTGCCTATACTAAACACTGACACTGCCTATACTAAACCCCCTACACTAAATAATACTAAACCCCTACACTGCCTATACTAAACCCCTACACTGCCTATACTAAACACCTACACTGCCTATACTAAACCCCTACACTAAATAATACTAAACCCCTACACTGCCTATACTAAACCCTGACACTGCCTATACTAAACCCCTACACTAAATAATACTAAACCCCTACACTGCCTATACTAAACCCTGACACTGCCTATACTAAACCCCTACACTGACTATACTAAACCCCTACACTGCCTATACTAAACCCCTACACTGCCTATACTAAACCCTGACACTGCCTATACTAAACCCCTACACTGCCTATACTAAACACCTACACTGCCTAAACTAAACCCCTACACTGCCTATACTAAACCCCTACACTGCCTATACTAAACCTCTACACTGTCTATACTAATCCCTGACACTGCCTATATTAACCCGTACACTTAATAATACTAAACGCCTACACTGCCTATACTAAACCCTGACACTGCCTATACTAAACCCCCTACACTAAATAATACTAAACCCCTACACTGCCTATACTAAACCCTGACACTGCCTATACTAAACTCCCTACACTGCCTATACTAAACCCCTACAATGCCTATACTAAACCCCCTACACTAACTATACTAAACCCTTACACTGCCTATACTAAACCTCTACACTGCCTATACTAAACCCCCTACACCAAATAATACTAAACCCCTACACTGCCTATACTAAATCCCTACACTGCCTTTACTAAACCCCCTACACTGCCTATATTAACCCCTACACTAAATAATACTAAACCCCTACACTGCCTATACTAAACCCCCTACACTGCCTATATTAACCCCTACACTAAATAATACTAAACCCCTACACTGCCTATACTAAACCCCTACACTGCCTATACTAAACCCCTACACTGCCTACACTAAACCACTACACTAAATAATACTAAACCCCTACACTGCCTATACTAAACCGCTACACTGCCTATACTATACCCCTACACTGCCTATACTAAACCCCTACACTAAATAATACTAAACCCCCTACACTGCCTATACTAAACCGCTACACTGCCTATACTAAACCCCTACACTGCCTTTACTAAACCTCTACACTGCCTATACTAAACCCCCTACACTGCCTCTACTAAACCCCTACACTGCCTATACTAAACCCCCTACACTGCCTATACTAAACCCCTACACTGCCTATACTATACCCCTACACTGCCTATACTAAACCCCTACACTAAATAATACTAAACCCCCTACACTGCCTATACTAAACCGCTACACTGCCTATACTAAATCCCTACACTGCCTATACTAAACCCCTACACTGCCGATACTAAACCCCCTACACTAAATAATACTAAACCCCCTACACTGCCGATACTAAACCCCCTACACTAAATAATACTAAACCCCTACACTGCCTATACTAAACCCTGACACTGCCTATACTAAACCCCTACACTGCCTATACTACATCCCTACACTGCCTATACTAAACCCCCTACACTAAATAATACTAAACCCCCTACACTGCCGATACTAAACCCCCTACACTAAATAATACTAAACCCCCTACACTAAATAATACTAAACCCCTACACTGCCTATACTAAATGCCTACACTGCCTATACTAAACCCCTACACTGCCTATACTAAACCCCTACACTGCCTATACGAAATCCCTACAATGCCTATACTAAACCCCTACACTGCCTAACATAAACCCATACACTGCCTATACTAAATCCCTACACTGCCTATACTAAACCCCCTACACTGCCTATATTAACCCCTACACTAAATAATACTAAACCCCTACACTGCCTATACTAAATCCCTACACTGCCTATACTAAACCCCCTACACTGCCTATATTAACCCCTACACTAAATAATACTAAACCCCTACACTGCCTATACTAAACCCCTACACTGCCTATACTAAACCCCTACACTGCCTATACTAAACCCCTACACTGCCTATACTAAACCCTGACACTGCCTATACTAAACCCCTACACTGCCTATACTAAACCCCTACACTGCCAATACTAAACCCTGACACTGCCTATACTAAACCCCTACACTGCCTATACTAAACCCTGACACTGCCTATACTAAACCCCCTACACTAAATAATACTAAACCCCTACACTGCCTATACTAAACCCTGACACTGCCTATATTAACCCCTACACTAAATAATACTAAACCCCCTACACTGCCTATACTAAACCCCTACACTGCCTATACTAAACCCTGACACTGCCTATATTAACCCCTACACTAAATAATACTAAACCCCCTACACTGCCTATACTAAACCCCTACACTGCCTATACTAAATCACTACACTGCCTATACTAAACCCCTACACTGCCTATACTAAACCGCTACACTGCCTATACTAAACCCCTTCACTACCTATACTAAACCCTGACACTGCCTATACTAAACCCCTACACTGCCTATACTATACCCCTACACTGCCTATACTAAACCCCTACACTGCCTATACTAAACCGCTACACTGCCTATACTAAACCCTGACACTGCCTATACTAAACCCCCTACACTAAATAATACTAAACCCCTACACTGCCTATACTAAACCCCTACACTGCCTATACTAAACCGATACACTGCCTATACTAAACACTGACACTGCCTATACTAAACCCCCTACACTAAATAATACTAAACCCCTACACTGCCTATACTAAACCCCTACACTGCCTATACTAAACACCTACACTGCCTATACTAAACCCCTACACTAAATAATACTAAACCCCTACACTGCCTATACTAAACCCCTACACTAAATAATACTAAACACCTACACTGCCTATACTAAACCCCTACACTAAATAATACTAAACCCCTACACTGCCTATACTAAACCCCTACACTAAATAATACTAAACCCTGACACTGCCTATACTAAACCCCTACACTGCCTATACTAAACCCCTACACTGCCTATACTAAACCCCCTACACTGCCTATACTAAACCCCTACACTAAATAATACTAAACCCCTACACTGCCTATACTAAACCCCTACACTGACTATACTAAACCCTGACACTGCCTATACTAAACCCCTACACTGCCTATACTAAACCGCTACACTGCCTATACTAAACCCCTACACTGACTATACTAAACCCCTACACTGCCTATACTAAACCCCTACACTGCCTATACTAAAACCCCTACACTGACTATACTAAACCCCTACACTGACTATACTAAACCCTGACACTGCCTATACTAAACCCCTACACTGCCTATACTAAACCGCTACACTGCCTATACTAAACCCCTACACTGACTATACTAAACCCCTACACTGCCTATACTAAACCCCTACACTGCCTATACTAAACCCCTACACTGCCTATACTAAACCCTGACACTGCCTATACTAAACCCCTACACTGCCTATACTAAACACCTACACTGCCTAAACTAAACCCCTACACTGCCTATACTAAACCCCTACACAGCCTATACTAAACCTCTACACTGTCTATACTAATCCCTGACACTGCCTATACTAAACCCCCTACACTAAATAATACTAAACCCCTACACTGCCTATACTAAACCCTGACACTGCCTATACTAAACCCCTACACTGCCTATACTACATCCCTACACTGCCTATACTAAACCCCTACACTGCCTCTACTAAACCCTGACACTGCCTATACTAAACCCCCTACACTAAATAATACTAAACCCCTACACTGCCTATACTAAACCCTGACACTGCCTATACTAAACTCCCTACACTGCCTATACTAAACCCCTACAATGCCTATACTAAACCCCCTACACTAACTATACTAAACCCTTACACTGCCTATACTAAACCTCTACACTGCCTATACTAAACCCCCTACACCAAATAATACTAAACCCCTACACTGCCTATACTAAATCCCTACACTGCCTTTACTAAACCCCCTACACTGCCTATATTAACCCCTACACTAAATAATACTAAACCCCTACACTGCCTATACTAAACCCCCTACACTGCCTATATTAACCCCTACACTAAATAATACTAAACCCCTACACTGCCTATACTAAACCCCTACACTGCCTATACTAAACCCCTACACTGCCTACACTAAACCACTACACTAAATAATACTAAACCCCTACACTGCCTATACTAAACCGCTACACTGCCTATACTATACCCCTACACTGCCTATACTAAACCCCTACACTAAATAATACTAAACCCCCTACACTGCCTATACTAAACCGCTACACTGCCTATACTAAACCCCTACACTGCCTTTACTAAACCCCTACACTGCATATACTAAACCCCCTACACTGCCTCTACTAAACCCCTACACTGCCTATACTAAACCCCCTACACTGCCTATACTAAACCCCTACACTGCCTCTACTAAACCCCTACACTGCCTATACTAAACCCCTACACTAAATAATACTAAACCCCCTACACTGCCTATACTAAACCGCTACACTGCCTATACTAAATCCCTACACTGCCTATACTAAACCCCTACACTGCCGATACTAAACCCCCTACACTAAATAATACTAAACCCCCTACACTGCCTATACTAAACCCCTACACTGCCGATACTAAACCCCCTACACTAAATAATACTAAACCCCTACACTGCCTATACTAAACCCTGACACTGCCTATACTAAACCCCTACACTGCCTATACTACATCCCTACACTGCCTATACTAAACCCCTACACTAAATAATACTAAACCCCTACACTGCCTATACTAAACCCTGACACTGCCTATACTAAACCCCTACACTGCCTATACTACATCCCTACACTGCCTATACTAAACCCCTACACTGCCGATACTAAACCCCCTACACTAAATAATACTAAACCCCCTACACTGCCGATACTAAACCCCCTACACTAAATAATACTAAACCCCTACACTGCCTATACTAAACCCTGACACTGCCTATACTAAACCCCTACACTGCCTATACTACATCCCTACACTGCCGATACTAAACCCCCTACACTAAATAATACTAAACCCCCTACACTAAATAATACTAAACCCCTACACTGCCTATACTAAATGCCTACACTGCCTATACTAAACCCCTACACTGCCTATACTAAACCCCTACACTGCCTATACGAAATCCCTACAATGCCTATACTAAACCCCTACACTGCCTAACATAAACCCATACACTGCCTATACTAAATCCCTACACTGCCTATACTAAACCCCCTACACTGCCTATATTAACCCCTACACTAAATAATACTAAACCCCTACACTGCCTATACTAAACCCCTACACTGCCTAAACTAAACCCCTACACTAAATAATACTAAACCCCTACACTGCCTATACTAAACCGCTACACTGCCTATACTATACCCCTACACTGCCTATACTAAACCCCTACACTAAATAATACTAAACCCCCTACACTGCCTATACTAAACCGCTACACTGCCTATACTAAACCCCTACACTGCCTATACTAAACCCCTACACTGCCTATACTAAACCCCTACACTGCATATACTAAACCCCCTACACTGCCTCTACTAAACCCCTACACTGCCTATACTAAACCCCCTACACTGCCTATACTAAACCCCTACACTGCCTATACTAAACCCCCTACACTGCCTATACTAAACCCCTACACTAAATAATACTAAACCCCCTACACTGCCTATACTAAACCGCTACACTGCCTATACTAAACCCCTACACTGCCTATACTAAACATCCTACACTGCCTATACTAAACCCCTACACTGCCTATACTAAACCCTGACACTGCCTATACTAAACCCCCTACACTAAATAATACTAAACCCCTACACTGCCTATACTAAACCCCCTACACTGCCTATATTAACCCCTACACTAAATAATACTTATCCCCTACACTGCCTATACGAAACCCCCTACACTAAATAATACTAAACCCCTACACTGCCTATACTAAACCCCCTACACTGCCTATATTAACCCCTACACTAAATAATACTAAACCCCTACACTGCCTATACTAAACCCCTACACTGCCTAAACTAAACCCCTACACTAAATAATACTAAACCCCTACACTAAATAATACTAAACCCCCTACACTGCCTATACTAAACCGCTACACTGCCTATACTAAACCCCTACACTGCCTATACTAAACCCCTACACTGCCTATACTAAACCCCCTACACTGCCTCTACTAAACCCCTACACTGCCTATACTAAACCCCCTACACTGCCTATACTAAACCCCCTACACTGCCTATACTAAACCCCCTACACTGCCTATACTAAACCCCTACACTAAATAATACTAAACCCCCTACACTGCCTATACTAAACCCCTACACTGCCTATACTAAACCCCTACACTGCATATACTAAACCCCTACACTGCCTATACTAAACATCCTACACTGCCTATACTAAACCCCTACACTGCCTATACTAAACCCTGACACTGCCTATACTAAACCCCCTACACTAAATAATACTAAACCCCTACACTGCCTATACTAAACCCCTACACTGCCTATACTAAACCCCCTACACTGCCTTTACTAAACCCCCTACACTAAATAATACTAAATCCAGACACTGCCTATACTAAACCGCTACACTGCCTATACTAAACCCCTACACTGCCTATACTAAACCCCTACACTGCATATACTAAACCCCCTACACTGCCTATACTAAACCCCTACACTGCCTATACTAAACACCTACACTGCCTTTACTAAACCCCTACACTGCCTATACTAAACCCCTACACTGCCTATACTAAACCCCTACACTAAATAATACTAAACCCCTACACTGCCTATACTAAACCCCCTACAATAAATAATACTAAACCCCTACACTGCCTATACTAAACCCCTACACTGCCTATACTAAACCCCTACACTGCCTATACTAAACTCCTACACTGCCTATACTAAACCCCTACACTGCCTATACTAAACCCCCTACACTAAATAATACTAAACCCCTACACTGCCTATACTAAACCCCCTACACTAAATAATACTAAACCGCTACACTGCCTATACTAAACCCCTACACTGCCTATATTAAACCCCTACACTGCCTATATTAAACCCCTACACTGCCTATACTATACCCCTACACTGCCTATATTAAACCCCTACACTGCCTATATTAAACCACTACACTGCCTATACTAAACACCTACCCTGCCTATACTAAACCCCTACACTGACTATACTAAACACCTACCCTGCCTATACTAAACCCCTACACTGCCTATTCTAAATCCCTACACTGCCTATACTAAACCCCTACACTGCCTATACTAAACCCCCTACACTGCCTATACTAAATCCCTACACTGCCTATACTAAACCCCTACACTGCCTATACTAAACCCCCTACACTGCCTATACTAAACCCCTACACTGCCTATACTAAACCCCTACACTGCCTATACTAAACCCTGACACTGCCTATATTAACCCTTACACTAAATAATACTAAACCCCTACACTGCCTATACTAAACCGCTACACTGCCTATACTAAACCCCTACACTGCCTATTCTAAATCCCTACACTGCCTATACTAAACCCTGACACTGCCTATACTAAACCCCTACACTGCCTATACTAAACCCCCTACACTAAATAATACTAAACCCCTACACTGCCTATACTAAACCGCTACACTGCCTATACTAAACCCCTACACTGCATATATTAAACCCCTACACTGCCTATATTAAACCCCTACACTGCCTATACTAAACCCCTACACTGCCTATACTAAACCCCTTCACTAAATACTAAACCTTTACACTGCCTATACTGAACCCCTACACTGCCTATACTAAACCGCTACACTGCCTATACTAAACCCTACACTGCCTATACTAAACCCTTACACTGCCTATACTAAACCCCTAC
>JAPZIH010000383.1:0-12500 GCA_027410445.1 Discoglossus pictus
GATATTAATATGTATAGATTAGAGGGGACTCCATGACATTAATATGTATAGATTAGAGGGGACTCCATGACATTAATATGTATAGATTAGAGGGTACTCCATGAGATTAATATGTATACATTAGAGGAGACTCCATGACATTAATATGTATAGATTAGAGGGGACTCCATGTCCCTAATATGTATAGATTAGAGGAGAATCCATGACATTAATATGTATAGATTAGAGGAGACTCCATGACATTAATATGTATAGATTAGAGGAGACTCCATGACATTAATATGTATAGATTAGAGGAGACTCCATGACATTAATATGTATAGATTAGAGGGGACTCCATGAGATTAATATGTATAGATTAGAGGAGACTCCATGACATTAATATGTATAGATTAGAGGAGACTCCATGACATTAATATGTATAGATAAAAGGGTACTCCATGACATTAATATATATAGATTAGAGGAGACTCCATGACATTAATATGTATAGATTAGAGGAGACCCCATGACAATAATATGTATAGATTAGAGGGTACTCCATGACATTAATATGTATAGATTAGAGGGCACTCCATGAGATTAATATGTATAGATTAGAGGGGACTCCATGACATTAATATGTATAGATTAGAGGGTACTCCATGAGATTAATATGTATAGATTAGAGGGGACTCCATGACATTAATATGTATAGATTAGAGGGCACTCCATGACATTAATATGTATAGATTAGAGGGTACTCCATGAGATTAATATGTATAGATTAGAGGGGACTCCATGAGATTAATATGTATAGATTAGAGGAGACTCCATGACATTAATATGTATAGATTAGAGGGGACTCCATGTCCCTAATATGTATAGATTAGAGGAGACTCCATGACATTAATATGTATCGATTAGAGGGGACTCCATGACATTAATATATATAGATTAGAGGAGACTCCATGCCATTAATATGTATAGATTAGAGGGTACTCCATGACATTAATATGTATAGATTAGAGGGGACTCCATGACATTAATATATATAGATTAGAGGAGACTCCATGACATTAATATGTATAGATTAGAGGAGACTCCATGACATTAATATGTATAGATTAGATGGTACTCCATGAGATTAATATGTATAGATTAGAGGAGACTCCATGATATTAATATGTATAGATTAGAGGGTACTCCATGACATTAATATGTATAGATTAGAGGGTACTCCATGACATTAATATGTATAGATTGGAGGAGATTCCATTACATTAATATGTATAAATTAGAGGGGACTCCATGACATTAATATGCATAGATTAGAGGGGACTCCATGACATTAGTATGTATCGATTAGAGGAGACTCCATGACATTAATATGTATAGATTACAGGGGACTCCATGACATTAATATGTATAGATTAGAGGAGACTCCATGACATTAATATGTATAGATTAGAGGAGACTCCATGACATTAATATGTATAGATTAGAGGGGACTCCATGAGATTAATATGTATAGATTAGAGGAGACTCCATGACATTAATATGTATAGATTAGAGGAGACTCCATGACATTAATATGTATAGATAAAAGGGTACTCCATGACATTAATATATATAGATTAGAGGAGACTCCATGACATTAATATGTATAGATTAGAGGGGACTCCATGAGATTAATATGTATAGATTAGAGGGGACTCCATGACATTAACATGTATAAATTAGAGGGTACTCCATGAGATTAATATGTATAGATTAGAGGGGACTCCATGACATTAATATGTATAGATAAAAGGGTACTCCATGACATTAATATGTATAGATTAGAGGGTACTCCATGAGATTAATATGTATAGATTAGAGGGGACTCCATGACATTAATATGTATAGATTAGAGGGTACTCCATGAGATTAATATGTATAGATTAGAGGGGACTCCATGAGATTAATATGTATAGATTAGAGGAGACTCCATGACATTAATATGTATAGATTAGAGGGGACTCCATGTCCCTAATATGTATAGATTAGAGGAGACTCCATGACATTAATATGTATCGATTAGAGGGGACTCCATGACATTAATATATATAGATTAGAGGAGACTCCATGCCATTAATATGTATAGATTAGAGGGTACTCCATGACATTAATATGTATAGATTAGAGGGGACTCCATGACATTAATATATATAGATTAGAGGAGACTCCATGACATTAATATGTATAGATTAGAGGAGACTCCATGACATTAATATGTATAGATTAGATGGTACTCCATGAGATTAATATGTATAGATTAGAGGAGACTCCATGATATTAATATGTATAGATTAGAGGGTACTCCATGACATTAATATGTATAGATTAGAGGGTACTCCATGACATTAATATGTATAGATTGGAGGAGATTCCATTACATTAATATGTATAAATTAGAGGGGACTCCATGACATTAATATGCATAGATTAGAGGGGACTCCATGACATTAGTATGTATCGATTAGAGGAGACTCCATGACATTAATATGTATAGATTACAGGGGACTCCATGACATTAATATGTATAGATTAGAGGAGACTCCATGACATTAATATGTATAGATTAGAGGAGACTCCATGACATTAATATGTATAGATTAGAGGGGACTCCATGAGATTAATATGTATAGATTAGAGGAGACTCCATGACATTAATATGTATAGATTAGAGGAGACTCCATGACATTAATATGTATAGATAAAAGGGTACTCCATGACATTAATATATATAGATTAGAGGAGACTCCATGACATTAATATGTATAGATTAGAGGGGACTCCATGAGATTAATATGTATAGATTAGAGGGGACTCCATGACATTAATATGTATAAATTAGAGGGTACTCCATGAGATTAATATGTATAGATTAGAGGGGACTCCATGACATTAATATGTATAGATAAAAGGGTACTCCATGACATTAATATGTATAGATTAGAGGGTACTCCATGAGATTAATATGTATAGATTAGAGGGGACTCCATGACATTAATATGTATAAATTAGAGGGTACTCCATGAGATTAATATGTATAGATTAGAGGGGACTCCATGACATTAATATGTATAGATTAGAGGGCACTCCATGACATTAATATGTATAGATTAGAGGGTACTCCATGACATTAATATGTATAGATTAGAGGGTACTCCATGAGATTAATATGTATAGATTAGAGGAGACTCCATGATATTAATGTGTATAGATTAGAGGAGACCCCATGACATTAATATGTATAGATTAGAGGGGACTCCATGTCCCTAATATTTATAGATTAGAGGAGACTCCATGATATTAATATGTATAGATTAGAGGGGACTCCATGACATTAATATATATAGATTAGAGGAGACTCCATGCCATTAATATGTATAGATTAGAGGGGACTCCATGACATTAATATGTATAGATTAGAGGGGACTCCATGACATTAATATATATAGATTAGAGGAGACTCCATGACATTAATATGTATAGATTAGATGGTACTCCATGAGATTAATATGTATAGATTAGAGGGTACTCCATGACATTAATATGTATAGATTAGATGGTACTCCATGATATTAATATGTATAGATTAGAGGGGACTCCATGACATTAATATGTATAGATTAGAGGAGACTCCATTACATTAATATGTATAGATTAGAGGGTACTCCATGAGATTAATATGTATAGATTAGAGGAGACTCCATGATATTAATGTGTATAGATTAGAGGAGACCCCATGACATTAATATGTATAGATTAGAGGGGACTCCATGTCCCTAATATGTAAGATTAAGAGGAGACTCCATGACATTAATATGTATAGATTAGAGGGGACTCCATGACATTAATATATATAGATTGAGGAGACTCCATGCCATTAATATGTATAGATTAGAGGGGTACAATCCATGACATTAATATGTATAGATTAGAGGGGACTCCATGACATTAATTATATAGATTAGAGGAGACTCATGACATTAATATGTATAGATTAGATGGTACTCCATGAGATTAATATGTATAGATTAGAGGGTACTCCATGACATTAATATGTATAGATTAGAGGGTACTCCATGAGATTAATATGTATAGATTAGAGGAGACTCCATGATATTAATGTGTATAGACCTCATGACATTAATATGTATAGATTAGAGGGGACTCCATTTCCCTAATATGTATAGATTAGAGGAGACTCCATGACATCAATATGTATAGATTAGAGGGGACTCCATGACATTAATATATATAGATTAGAGGAGACTCCATGACATTAATATGTATAGATTATAGGGTACTCCATTACATTAATATGTATAGATTAGAGGAGACTCCATGATATTAATATGTATAGATTAGAGGGGACTCCATGACATTAATATGTATAGATTAGAGGGGACTCCATTTCCCTAATATGTATAGATTAGAGGAGATTCCATGACATTAATATGTATAGATTAGAGGAGACTCCATGACATTAATATGTATAGATTAGAGGAGACTCCATGACATTAATATGTATAGATAGGGGGGACTCCATGACATTAATATGTATAGATTAGAGGGGACTCCAGACATTAATATGCATAGATTAGAGGAGACTCCATGACATTAATATGTATAGATTAGAGGGGACTCCATGACATTAATATGTATAGATTAGAGGGGACTCCATGACATTAATATGTATAGATTAGAGGGGACTCCATGACATTAATATGTATAGATTAGAGGGGACTCCATTACATTAATATGTATAGATTAGAGGAGACTCCATGATATTAATATGTATAGATTAGAGGGGACTCCATGACATTAATATGTATAGATTAGAGGAGACTCCATGACATTAATATGTATAGATTAGAGGGGACTCCATAACATTAATATGTATAGATTAGAGGGGACTCCATTACATTAATATGTATAGATTAGAGGAGACTCCATGCCCCTAATATGTATAGATTAGAGGAGACTCCATGACATTAATATGTATAGATTAGAGGGGACTCCATGACATTAATATATATAGATTAGAGGAGACTCCATGACATTAATATGTATAGATTAGAGGGTACTCCATTACATTAATATGTATAGATTAGAGGAGACTCCATGACATTAATATGTATAGATTAGAGGGTACTCCATGACATTAATATGTATAGATTAGAGGTGACTCCATGACATTAATATGTATAGATTAGAGGGGACTCCATGACATTAATATGTATAGATTAGAGGGGACTCCAGACATTAATATGTATAGATTAGAGGAGACTCCATGACATTAATATGTATAGATTAGAGGAGACTCCATGTCCCTAATATGTATAGATTAGAGGAGGCTTCATGACATTAATATGTATAGATTAGAGGGAACTCCATGATATTAAAATGTATAGATTAGAGGGGACTCCATGACATTAATATGTATAGATTAGAGGAGACTCCATGACATTAATATGTATAGATTAGAGGAGACTCCATGACATTAATATATATAGATTAGAGGGGACTCCATGTCCCTAATATGTATAGATTAGAGGAGACTCCATGACATTAATATGTATAGATTAGAGGAGACTCCATGACATTAATATGTATAGATTAGAGGAGACTCCATGACATTAATATGTATAGATTAGGGGGGACTCCATGACATTAATATGTATAGATTAGAGGGGACTCCATCACATTAATATGTATAGATTAGAGGAGACTCCATGACATTAATATGTATAGATTAGAGGGGACTCCAGACATTAATATGCATAGATTAGAGGAGACTCCATGACATTAATATGTATAGATTAGAGGAGACTCCATGATATTAATATGTATAGATTAGAGGGGACTCCATGACATTAATATGTATAGATTGGAGGAGATTCCATTACATTAATATGTATAAGATACAGGGGACTCCATAACATTAATATGTATAGATTAGAGGAGACTCCATGATATTAATGTGTATAGATTAGAGGAGACCCCATGACATTAATATGTATAGATTAGAGGGGACTCCATGTCCCTAATATGTATAGATTAGAGGAGACTCCATGACATTAATATGTATAGATTAGAGGGGACTCCATGACATTAATATATATAGATTAGAGGAGACTCCATGCCATTAATATGTATAGATTAGAGGGTACTCCATGACATTAATATGTATAGATTAGAGGGGACTCCATGACATTAATATATATAGATTAGAGGAGACTCCATGACATTAATATGTATAGATTAGATGGTACTCCATGAGATTAATATGTATAGATTAGAGGGGACTCCATGACATTAATATGTATAGATTAGAGGGGACTCCATGACATTAATATGTATAGATTAGAGGGTACTCCATGAGATTAATATGTATACATTAGAGGAGACTCCATGACATTAATATGTATAGATTAGAGGGGACTCCATGTCCCTAATATGTATAGATTAGAGGAGACTCCATGACATTAATATGTATAGATTAGAGGAGACTCCATGACATTAATATGTATAGATTAGGGGGGACTCCATGACATTAATATGTATAGATTAGAGGGGACTCCATCACATTAATATGTATAGATTAGAGGAGACTCCATGACATTAATATGTATAGATTAGAGGGGACTCCAGACATTAATATGCATAGATTAGAGGAGACTCCATGACATTAATATGTATAGATTAGAGGAGACTCCATGATATTAATATGTATAGATTAGAGGGGACTCCATGACATTAATATGTATATATTAGAGGGTACTCCATGACATTAATATGTATAGATTAGAGGGTACTCCATGACATTAATATGTATAGATTGGAGGAGATTCCATTACATTAATATGTATAGATTAGAGGGGACTCCATGACATTAATATGCATAGATTAGAGGGGACTCCATGACATTAGTATGTATAGATTAGAGGAGACTCCATGACATTAATATGTATAGATTACAGGGGACTCCATGACATTAATATGTATAGATTAGAGGAGACTCCATGACATTAATATGTATAGATTAGAGGAGACTCCATGACATTAATATGTATAGATTAGAGGAGACTCCATGACATTAATATGTATAGATTAGAGGGGACTCCATGAGATTAATATGTATAGATTAGAGGAGACTCCATGACATTAATATGTATAGATTAGAGGAGACTCCATGACATTAATATGTATAGATAAAAGGGTACTCCATGACATTAATATATATAGATTAGAGGAGACTCCATGACATTAATATGTATAGATTAGAGGAGACCCCATGACAATAATATGTATAGATTAGAGGGTACTCCATGACATTAATATGTATAGATTAGAGGGTACTCCATGAGATTAATATGTATAGATTAGAGGGGACTCCATGACATTAATATGTATAGATTAGAGGGTACTCCATGAGATTAATATGTATAGATTAGAGGAGACTCCATGACATTAATATGTATAGATTAGAGGGCACTCCATGACATTAATATGTACAGATTAGAGGGTACTCCATGAGATTAATATGTATAGATTAGAGGGGACTCCATGAGATTAATATGTATAGATTAGAGGAGACTCCATGACATTAATATGTATAGATTAGAGGGGACTCCATGTCCCTAATATGTATAGATTAGAGGAGACTCCATGACATTAATATGTATCGATTAGAGGGGACTCCATGACATTAATATATATAGATTAGAGGAGACTCCATGCCATTAATATGTATAGATTAGAGGGTACTCCATGACATTAATATGTATAGATTAGAGGGGACTCCATGACATTAATATATATAGATTAGAGGAGACTCCATGACATTAATATGTATAGATTAGAGGAGACTCCATGACATTAATATGTATAGATTAGATGGTACTCCATGAGATTAATATGTATAGAATAGAGGAGACTCCATGATATTAATATGTATAGATTAGAGGGTACTCCATGACATTAATATGTATAGATTAGAGGGTACTCCATGAGATTAATATGTATAGATTAGAGGAGACTCCATGATATTAATGTGTATAGATTAGAGGAGACCCCATGACATTAATATGTATAGATTAGAGGGGACTCCATGTCCCTAATATGTATAGATTTGAGGAGACTCCATGACATTAATATGTATAGATTAGAGGGGACTCCATGACATTAATATATATAGATTAGAGGAGACTCCATGCCATTAATATGTATAGATTAGAGGGTACTCCATGACATTAATATGTATAGATTAGAGGGGACTCCATGACATTAATATATATAGATTAGAGGAGACTCCATGACATTAATATGTATAGATTAGATGGTACTCCATGAGATTAATATGTATAGATTAGAGGGTACTCCATGACATTAATATGTATAGATTAGAGGGTACTCCATGAGATTAATATGTATAGATTAGAGGAGACTCCATGATATTAATGTGTATAGACCCCATGACATTAATATGTATAGATTAGAGGAGACTCCATGACATTAATATGTATAGATTAGATGGTACTCCATGAGATTAATATGTATAGATTAGAGGGTACTCCATGACATTAATATGTATAGATTAGAGGGTACTCCATGAGATTAATATGTATAGATTAGAGGAGACTCCATGATATTAATGTGTATAGACCCCATGACATTAATATGTATAGATTAGAGGGGACTCCATTTCCCTAATATGTATAGATTAGAGGAGACTCCATGACATCAATATGTATAGATTAGAGGGGACTCCATGACATTAATATATATAGATTAGAGGAGACTCCATGACATTAATATGTATAGATTATAGGGTACTCCATTACATTAATATGTATAGATTAGAGGAGACTCCATGATATTAATATGTATAGATTAGAGGGGACTCCATGACATTAATATGTATAGATTAGAGGGGACTCCATGAAATTAATATGTATAGATTAGAGGGGACTCCATGATATTAATATGTATAGATTATAGGGGACTCCATGACATTAATATGTATAGATTAGAGGGGAATCCATGACATTAATATGTATAGATTAGAGGAGGCTTCATGACATTAATATGTATAGAGTAGAGGGTACTCCATGATATTAAAATGTATAGATTAGAGGGGACTCCATGACATTAATATGTATAGATTAGAGGAGACTCCATGACAGTAATATTTATAGATTAGAGGGGATTCCATGTCCCTAATATGTATAGATTAGAGGAGATTCCATGACATTAATATGTATAGATTAGAGGAGACTCCATGACATTAATATGTATAGATTAGAGGAGACTCCATGACATTAATATGTATAGATTAGGGGGGACTCCATGACATTAATATGTATAGATTAGAGGGGACTCCATCACATTAATATGTATAGATTAGAGGAGACTCCATGACATTAATATGTATAGATTAGAGGGGACTCCATCACATTAATATGTATAGATTAGAGGGGACTCCAGACATTAATATGCATAGATTAGAGGAGACTCCATGACATTAATATGTATAGATTAGAGGGGACTCCATGACATTAATATGTATAGATTAGAGGGGACTCCATGACATTAATATGTATAGATTAGAGGGGACTCCATGACATTAATATGTATAGATTAGAGGGGACTCCATTACATTAATATGTATAGATTAGAGGAGACTCCATGATATTAATATGTATAGATTAGAGGGGACTCCATGACATTAATATGTATAGATTAGAGGAGACTCCATGACATTAATATGTATAGATTAGAGGGGACTCCATGACATTAATATGTATAGATTAGAGGGGACTCCATTACATTAATATGTATAGATTAGAGGAGACTCCATGATATTAATATGTATAGATTAGAGGGGACTCCATGACATTAATATGTATAGATTAGAGGGGACTCCATTACATTAATATGTATAGATTAGAGGAGACTCCATGATATTAATATGTATAGATTAGGGGGGACTCCATGACATTAATATGTATAGATTAGAGGGGACTCCATCACATTAATATGTATAGATTAGAGGGGACTCCATCACATTAATATGTATAGATTAGAGGAGACTCCATGACATTAATATGTATAGATTAGAGGGGACTCCATGACATTAATATGTATAGATTAGAGGGGACTCCATGATATTAATATGTATAGATTAGAGGGTACTCCATGATATTAAAATGTATAGATTAGAGGGGACTCCATGACATTAATATGTATAGATTAGAGGGTACTCCATGTCCCTAATATGTATAGATTAGAGGAGACTCCATGACATTAATATGTATAGATTAGAGGGGACTCAATGACATTAATATGTATAGATTAGAGGAGACTCCATGACATTAATATGTATAGATTATAGGGTACTCCATTACATAAATATGTATAGATTAGAGGGGACTCCATGACATCAATATGTATAGATTAGAGGAGACTCCATGACATTAATATGTATAGATTAGAGGAGACTCCATGACATTAATATGTATAGATTAGAAGGGACTCCATGATATTAATATGTATAGATTAGAGGAGACTCCATGATATTAATATGTATAGATTAGAGGGGACTCCATGACATTAATATGTATAGATTAGAGGGGACTCCATGATATTAATATGTATAGATTAGAGGGGACTCCGTGATATTAATATGTATAGATTGGAGGGGACTCCATGACATTAATATGTATAGATTAGAGGAGACTCCATGACATTAATATGTATAGATTAGGGGGGACTCCATGACATTAATATGTATAGATTAGAGGGGACTCCATCACATTAATATGTATAGATTAGAGGGGACTCCATCACATTAATATGTATAGATTAGAGGAGACTCCATGACATTAATATGTATAGATTAGAGGGGACTCCATGACATTAATATGTATAGATTAGAGGGGACTCCATGATATTAATATGTATAGATTAGAGGGTACTCCATGATATTAAAATGTATAGATTAGAGGGGACTCCATGACATTAATATGTATAGATTAGAGGAGACTCCATGACATTAATATATATAGATTAGAGGGGACTCCATGTCCCTAATATGTATAGATTAGAGGAGATTCCATGACATTAATATGTATAGATTAGAGGAGACTCCATGACATTAATATGTATAGATTAGAGGAGACTCCATGACATTAATATGTATAGATTAGGGGGGACTCCATGACATTAATATGTATAGATTAGAGGGGACTCCATCACATTAATATGTATAGATTAGAGGAGGCTTCATGACATTAATAGGTATATATTAGAGGAGACTCCATGACATTAATATGTATAGATTAGAGGGGACTCCATGATATTAAAATGTATATATTAGAGGGGACTCCATGACATTAATATGTATAGATTAGAGGAGACTCCATGACATTAATATGTATAGATTAGAGGAGACTCCATGACATTAATATGTATAGATTAGAGGGGACTCCATGATATTAAAATGTATATATTAGAGGGGACTCCATGACATTAATATGTATAGATTAGAGGAGACTCCATCACATTAATATGTATAGATTAGAGGAGACTCCATGACATTAATATGTATAGATTAGAGGAGACTCCATGACATTAATATGTATAGATTAGAGGGGACTCCATGATATTAAAATGTATATATTAGAGGGGACTCCATGACATTAATATGTATAGATTAGAGGAGACTCCATGACATTAATATGTATAGATTAGAGGGGACTCCATGACATTAATATGTATAGATTAGAGGAGACTCCATGACATTAATATGTATAGATTAGAGGGGACACCATGACATTAATGTGTATAGATTAGAGGAGACTCCATGACATTAATATCACTTAGGTAAACTGTATTTTGAAATTGTATTTCCTGGCTACATATTTGATTTACTGCTGTCTGTATTTTTAATGGTAATGGGGAACTAATGGGTTCCCTGGTGGACCAGTGGTTAGGAATTGGTGCTTTCACCACCGCAACCTGGGTTCAGTTCCAGTCAGGGAACCAAGAGGTCACACCACCTGAAGCTGAGCAAGGTTGGTCATGGTCAGTACTTGGATGGGAGACCACCTAGCATTACCAGGGAGCTGTATGTTTTGGCCCACTGGAGAAGTAACTGACCACCCACTCCAGTATCTCTGCCATAAAAACTAAGTGGATCAGCCTGACCATGGACATAAAGATGTGCCTGGTGTGTTACGGTCATAAATAGTCATAAGTGACTGAACAACAAAGAAAAAGAAAAACATGACAAACTCCTACACTGGCTGTTTAAGAAGGAGAATACTTTAGATGGGTCATACCTTGGTGCCACAATCAATGTAACTACCATCCTTCTGCCCTTAGGACTGGCCCAGGGCTGGATAACCACCCAAGACATAAGTCCACCTGAACGAGCCACAGGACCTACCCTCTTGCCAACCAGGAGT
>JAPZIH010000383.1:17500-27676 GCA_027410445.1 Discoglossus pictus
AAAGCTTTCATGGTAAAGACATACTGCTCCTCTAGTGGCTGAATCTGGTAATGCATGATTAGGTTTACTTTAGCTTTTTTTGTGTCTCCTATTCACTTATTCTGGGGGGGGGATCTGGTTGTTGAACGGCCTTCCAGTGGAAGTGATAGAGTCAGAGCATGCCTAGGATAAGCACAAGACCATCCTGAGGATTAAATAAAGCCAAGCTTAGATAGAATTAATTAATGCCCCAGACTGTATAAGCTCCTGATCCCTCTACTCTCTAAATGATATATTGTCCCTGGAGTGGGAGCCGTCCTGAGGGGAGTGCTCTCCAATCAGACATACAGGATGATAGTGGGAGGTGACTATAAAGGGTATGTGTGCACATTGCTAGCAGCCCATGCTACTAATGTGTGTTTTACAGAGTGGTCTCAAAAGGTTTTCAATATAGCACGTCCCCCTGGGCGGCTCCCACTCCAGACACAATACATCATTTAGAGGGTGGAGGGATCTGGAGCTTATACAGTCTGTTTTAAATAAAATGATTAATTGTTTAAATGCACCGTAAATGTTTTGGTCCAGTGGTTAGGATTCGGTGCTTTCACTGAAATGACCTGGGTTTGATTCCAGTCAGGGAACCAAGAGGTCACACCACTCTGAAGCTGAGCAGGGTTGGGCCTGGTCAAGAGTTGGTTGGGAGACCACCTAGGAATACCAGGATCAGTATGCTGTGGCCCACTGGAGAAGGAACTGGCAATCCACTCAAGTATCTCTACCATAAATACAAGTGGATCAACATGGGGTGTTGCTGTCCATGAGGTCATGGAGAGTCGGACATGATTGAACAACGCAAACACACACAAAAGTTTAATTAAAAAAAGTTTTTCTTATCAAGCCCTACCTTTGTTTTGGTTGTTCAGTCCTTCAGTCGTGTCTCACTTTCAGTGACCCTATGGACTGCAGAACACCAGGCACATCTTGTCTCTGCCATGAAAACCTTATGGATAAGCACAAACAAAGATACTGGAGTGGATTGCCAGTTCCTTCTCCAATGGAGCACAATGTCTTTGATCCCCTCTGCTTTGACCTGCCCATCTTGGGTGGCCCTACATGGTATAGCTCACAGCTTCGCTGAGGTACACAAGCCCCTTCACCACGACAAGGTAGTGATCCGGCAAGAATACCAAAGTAAAGTTGCCCTTTAAGTGTTTGTATACTACCTGGGAATGCTTTCTTCTTTATAATTCCTCAATATGAGAAGGTTAATGATTGACCCTAGATAAAGACCATTAGAGGGAGGTCCTGTACAGATGATTTATGATAAAACAATACCCAAAGCCCGTAGGATCTGTATATGGAGCCTGTGCCATGACATATCTGTCATCAGATACCAACTGGCACATGTTATACCCATGCCAGCTGCTATGTGCCAGCTGTTTGAAACCTAAGTCAAGTCCATACTACAGTAGCCACACAACTGTCCTGCTATACAATATAATAGCAGTACATGAGCTATCAGTAATAAAGGGACACAGCAAAGGTTCCAGTTAATAAGGTGAGTGATGGTGCCAGCTGGTATAATGATAATGATAAGAATTTACCATGTAAAAGTATCTATGACTTACATTATAATATGTGTTCCTTTATTGCATCAGAAAGAGAGTTTATGATAATGCATCACGTTGTTTTCTTTTTTAAATAGAGGCCTCGGAGCACAAAAAACGTATTCAGATATTTAACTAGTCATTGGAGCTTTTCCTCTGTCAGCCAAGATATGTACACAAGATATGTATAACTGCACAGGATACACACAAGATATGTATAACTGCACAGGATACACACAAGATATGTATAACTGCACAGGATACACACAAGATATGTATAACTGCACAGGATACACACAAGATATGTATAACTGCACAGGATACACACAAGATATGTATAACTGCACAGCATACACACAAGATATTTATAACTGCACAGGATACACACAAGATATGTATAACTGCACAGCATACGTATAACTGCACAGCATACACACAAGATATGTATAACTGCACAGGATACACACAAGATACGTATAACTGCACAGGATACACACAAGATATGTATAACTGCACAGGATACACACAAGATATGTATAACTGCACAGGATACACACAAGATATGTATAACTGCACAGGATACACACAAGATATGTATAACTGCACAGGATACACACAAGATATGTATAACTGCACAGGATACACACAAGATATGTATAACTGCACAGGATACACACAAGATATGTATAACTGCACAGCATACATATAACTGCACAGGATACACACAAGATATGTATAACTGCACAGCATACATATAACTGCACAGGATACACACAAGATACGTATAACTGCACAGGATACACACAAGATATGTATAACTGCACAGGATACACACAAGATATGTATAACTGCACAGCATACATATAACTGCACAGGATACACACAAGATATGTATAACTGCACAGCATACATATAACTGCACAGGATACACACAAGATACGTATAACTGCACAGCATACACACAAGATATGTATAACTGCACAGGATACACACAAGATATGTATAACTGCACAGCATACGTATAACTGCACAGGATACACACAAGATATTTATAACTGCACAGCATACATATAACTGCACAGGATACACACAAGATATGTTATAACTGCACAGCATACATATAACTGCCACAGCATACACACACATGATTATGTATAACTGCACAGGATACACACAAGATATGTATAACTGCACAGGATACACACAAGATATGTATAACTGCACAGGATACACACAAGATACGTATAACTGCACAGGATACACACAAGATATGTATAACTGCACAGCATACATATAACTGCACAGGATACACACAAGATATGTATAACTGCACAGCATACACACAAGATATGTATAACTGCACAGCATACATATAACTGCACAGGATACACACAAGATACGTATAACTGCACAAGATATGTATAACTGCACAGGATACACACAAGATACATATAACTGCACAAGATATGTATAACTGCACAGGATACACACAAGATACGTATAACTGCACAGGATACACACAAGATATTTATAACTGCACAGCATACGTATAACTGCACAGGATACACACAAGATATGTATAACTGCACAGCATACATATAACTGCACAGCATACACACAAGATATGTATAACTGCACAGGATACACACAAGATATGTATAACTGCACAGGATACACACAAGATATGTATAACTGCACAGGATACACACAAGATATGTATAACTGCACAGGATACACACAAGATATGTATAACTGCACAGCATACATATAACTGCACAGGATACACACAAGATACGTATAACTGCACAGCATACACACAAGATATGTATAACTGCACAGCATACATATAACTGCACAGGATACACACAAGATATGTATAACTGCACAGGATACACACAAGATATGTATAACTGCACAGGATACACACAGGATACGTATAACTGCACAGCATACACACAAGATATGTATAACTGCACAGCATACACACAAGATATGTATAACTGCACAGCATACATATAACTGCACAGGATACACACAGGATACGTATAACTGCACAGCATACACACAAGATATGTATAACTGCACAGCATACATATAACTGCACAGGATACACACAAGATATGTATAACTGCACAGCATACGTATAACTGCACAGGATACACACAAGATATGTATAACTGCACAGGATACACACAGGATACGTATAACTGCACATGATACACACAAGATATGTATAACTGCACAGCATACATATAACTGCACAGGATACACACAAGATATGTATAACTGCACAGGATACAGACAAGATATGTATAACTGCACAGCATACATATAACTGCACAGGATACACACAGGATACGTATAACTGCACAGCATACACACAAGATATGTATAACTGCACAGCATACACACAGGAAATGTATAACTGCACAGGATACACACAAGATACGTATAACTGCACAGCATACATATAACTGCACAGGATACACACAAGATATGTATAACTGCACAGCATACACACAAGATATGTATAACTGCACAGGATACACACAGGATACGTATAACTGCACATGATACACACAAGATATGTATAACTGCACAGCATACACACAAGATATGTATAACTGCACAGGATACACACAAGATATGTATAACTGCACAGGATACACACAAGATATGTATAACTGCACAGCATACACACAAGATATGTATAACTGCACAGCATACGTATAACTGCACATGATACACACAAGATATGTATAACTGCACAGCATACATATAACTGCACAGGATACACACAAGATATGTATAACTGCACAGCATACGTATAACTGCACATGATACACACAAGATATGTATAACTGCACAGCATACGTATAACTGCACATGATACACACAAGATATGTATAACTGCACAGCATACGTATAACTGCACAGGATACACACAAGATATGTATAACTGCACAGCATACGTATAACTGCACATGATACACACAAGATATGTATAAACTGCACCAGCATACAGATAACTGCACAGGATACACACAAGATATGTATAATACTGCATCTGGATACACACAAGATATGTATAACTTGCACAGGATACACACAAGATATGTATAACTGCACAAGAAATGTATAACTGCACAGGGATAGCACACAAGATATGTATACACAGCACAGCATACATATAACTGCACAGGATACACACAAGATATGTATAACTGCACAGGATACACACAATATATGTATATACTGCACAGGATACACACAAGATATGTATAACTGCACAAGATATGTATATACTGCACAGATATCGACACAAGAAATGTATAACTGCACAGCATACATTATAACTGCATAGGATCTCACACAAGATATGTATAACTGCACAGATACACACAAGATATGTATAACTGCACAGCATACAGTATAACTGCAACAGGATACACACAAGATATGTATAACTGCACAGCATACACACAAGATATGTACAACTGCACAGGATACACACAAGATACGTATAACTGCACAGCATACACACAAGATATGTATAACTGCACAGGATACACACAAGATATGTATAACTGCACAAGATATGTATAACTGCACAGGATACACACAAGATATGTATAACTGCACAGGATACACACAAGATACGTATAACTGCACAGGATACACACAAGATACGTATAACTGCACAGGATACACACAAGATATGTATAACTGCACAGGATACACACAAGATATGTATAACTGCACAGCATACACACAAGATATGTATAACTGCACAGGATACACACAAGATATGTATAACTGCACAGGATACACACAAGATATGTATAACTGCACAGCATACATATAACTGCACAGGATACACACAAGATACGTATAACTGCACAGCATACACACAAGATATGTATAACTGCACAGCATACATATAACTGCACAGGATACACACAAGATATGTATAACTGCACAAGATATGTATAACTGCACAGGATACACACAAGATACATATAACTGCACAAGATATGTATAACTGCACAGGATACACACAAGATACGTATAACTGCACAGGATACACACAAGATACGTATAACTGCACAGGATACACACAAGATATGTATAACTGCACAGGATACACACAAGATATGTATAACTGCACAGGATACACACAAGATATTTATAACTGCACAGCATACATATAACTGCACAGGATACACACAAGATATGTATAACTGCACAGCATACATATAACTGCACAGCACACACACAAGATATGTATAACTGCACAGGATACACACAAGATATGTATAACTGCACAGGATACACACAAGATATGTATAACTGCACAGGATACACACAAGATATGTATAACTGCACAGCATACATATAACTGCACAGGATACACACAAGATACGTATAACTGCACAGCATACACACAAGATACGTATAACTGCACAGCATACATATAACTGCACAGGATACACACAAGATATGTATAACTGCACAAGATATGTATAACTGCACAGGATACACACAAGATATGTATAACTGCACAGGATACACACAAGATAAGTATAACTGCACAGGATACACACAAGATATTTATAACTGCAACAGCATAGCGTATAACTGCACAGGATACACACAAGATATGTATAACTGCACAGGATCCACACAAGATATGTATAACTGCACAGGATACACACAAGATATGTATAACTGCACAGTATACACACAAGATATGTATAACTGCACAGGATACACACAAGATATGTATAACTGCACAGGATACACACAAGATACGTATAACTGCACAGGATACACACAAGATATGTATAACTGCACAGGATACACACAAGATATGTATAACTGCACAGGATACACACAAGATATGTATAACCTAGCACAGGATACACAGACAAGATATGTATAACTGCACAGCATACACACAAGATATGTATAACTGCACAGCATACACACAAGATATGTATAACTGCACAGGATACACACAGGATACGTATAACTGCACAGCATACACACAAGATACGTATAACTGCACAGCATACACACAAGATATGTATAACTGCACAGGATACACACAAGATATGTATAACTGACAGGATACACACAAGATATGTATAACTGCACAGGATACACACAGGATACGTATAACTGCACAGCATACACACAAGATATGTATAACTGCACAGCATACACACAAGATATGTATAACTGCACAGCATACATATAACTGCACAGGATACACACAGGATACGTATAACTGCACAGCATACACACAAGATATGTATAACTGCACAGCATACATATAACTGCACAGGATACACACAAGATATGTATAACTGCACAGCATACGTATAACTGCACAGGATACACACAAGATATGTATAACTGCACAGGATACACACAGGATACGTATAACTGCACATGATACACACAAGATATGTATAACTGCACAGCATACATATAACTGCACAGGATACACACAAGATATGTATAACTGCACAGGATACAGACAAGATATGTATAACTGCACAGCATACATATAACTGCACAGGATACACACAGGATACGTATAACTGCACAGCATACACACAAGATATGTATAACTGCACAGCATACACACAGGATATGTATAACTGCACAGGATACACACAAGATACGTATAACTGCACAGCATACATATAACTGCACAGGATACACAAGATATGTATAACTGCACAGCATACACACAAGATATGTATAACTGCACAGGATACACACAGGATACGTATAACTGCACATGATACACACAAGATATGTATAACTGCACAGCATACACAAGATATGTATAACTGCACAGGATACACACAAGATATGTATAACTGCACAGGATACACACAAGATATGTATAACTGCACAGCATACACACAAGATATGTATAACTGCACAGCATACGTATAACTGCACATGATACACACAAGATATGTATAACTGCACAGCATACATATAACTGCACAGGATACACACAAGATATGTATAACTGCACAGCATACGTATAACTGCACATGATACACACAAGATATGTATAACTGCACAGCATACGTATAACTGCACATGATACACACAAGATATGTATAACTGCACAGCATACATATAACTGCACAGGATACACACAAGATATGTATAACTGCACAGGATACACACAAGATATGTATAACTGCACAGGATACACACAAGATATGTATAACTGCACAAGATATGTATAACTGCACAGGATACACACAAGATATGTATAACTGCACAGCATACATATAACTGCATAGGATACACACAAGATATGTATAACTGCACAGGATACACACAAGATATGTATAACTGCACAGCATACGTATAACTGCACAGGATACACACAAGATATGTATAACTGCACAGCATACACACAAGATATGTATAACTGCACAGCATACGTATAACTGCACAGGATACACACAAGATACGTATAACTGCACAGCATACACACAAGATATGTATAACTGCACAGGATACACACAAGATATGTATAACTGCACAAGATATGTATAACTGCACAGGATACACACAAGATATGTATAACTGCACAGGATACACACAAGATACGTATAACTGCACAGGATACACAAGATATATAACTGCACAGGTACACACAAGATATGTATAACTGCACAGGATACACACAAGATATGTATAAACTGCACAGCATAACACAAGATATGTATAACTGCACAGGATACACAAGATATGTATAACTGCACAGGATACACACAAGATATGTATAACTGCACAGCATACACACAAGATATGTATAACTGCACAGGATACACACAAGATATGTATAACTGCACAGCATACGTATAACTGCACAGGATACACACAAGATATGTATAACTGCACAGCATACGTATAACTGCACAGGATACACACAAGATATGTATAACTGCACAGCATACGTATAACTGCACAGGATACACACAAGATATGTATAACTGCACAAGATATGTATAACTGCACAGGATACACACAAGATATGTATAACTGCACAGGATACACACAAGATATGTATAACTGCACAGGATACACACAAGATATGTATAACTGCACAGGATACACACAAGATATGTATAACTGCACAGGATACACACAAGATATGTATAACTGCACAGGATACACACAAGATATGTATAACTGCACAGGATACACACAAGATAGTATAACTGCACAGTTACACACAAGATATGTATAACTGCACAGCATACACACAAGATATGTATAACTTCACAGGATACACACAAGATATGTATAACTGCACAGGATACACACAAGATATGTATAACTGCACAGGATACACACAAGATATGTATAACTGCACAGCATACACACAAGATATGTATAACTGCACAGCATACACACAAGATATGTATAACTGCACAGCATACATATAACTGCATAGGATACACACAAGATATGTATAACTGCACAAGATATGTATAACTGCACAGGATACACACAAGATACGTATAACTGCACAGGATACACACAAGATATGTATAACTGCACAGGATACACACAAGATACGTATAACTGCACAGCATACACACAAGATATGTATAACTGCACAGGATACACACAAGATATGTATAACTGCACAGCATACGTATAACTGCACAGGATACACACAAGATATGTATAACTGCACAGCATACACACAAGATATGTATAACTGCACAGGATACACACAAGATATGTATAACTGCACAGCATACATATAACTGCATAGGATACACACAAGATATGTATAACTGCACAGGATACAAACAAGATATGTATAACTGCACAGGAAACACACAAGATATGTATAACTGCACAGGATAACACAAGATATGTATAACTGCACAGGATACACACAAGATACGTATAACTGCACAGGATACACACAAGATATGTATAACTGCACAAGATATGTATAACTGCACAGGATACAAACAAGATATGTATAACTGCACAGGATACACACAAGATATGTATAACTGCACAGGATACACACAAGATATGTATAACTGCACAGGATACACACAAGATATGTATAACTGCACAGCATACACACAAGATATGTATAACTGCACAGGATACACACAAGATATGTATAACTGCACAGGATACAACAAGATATGTATAACTGCACAGGCATACACACAAGATATGTATAACTGCACAGGATACACACAAGATATGTATAACTGCACAGGATACACACAAGATACATATAAACTCACAAGATACACACTGGATATGTATAACTGCAAGCATACACACAAGATACGTATAACTGCACAGGATACACACAAGATATGTATATACTGCACAGCATACACACAAGATACGTATAACTGCACAGGATACGCACAAGATATGTACAACTGCACAGGATACACACAAGATATGTATAACTGCACAGGATACACACAAGATACGTATAACTGCACAGGATACACACAAGATATGTATAACTGCACAGGATACACACAAGATACGTATAACTGCACAG